>JASPKP010008903.1:0-10981 GCA_030674155.1 Stramonita haemastoma
GTGTTTTGGGAAAGGTCGGGTGCCAGATTCTTAAGACAGGCAACTCTGTGCTCCAATGCCAGTGTGGAATGACCAAGTAGGCTGTGGTTCTGGAAGGACAGAGTGCAGCATGACTCATGTTTTTTCCATTGAATGCGTTCAAAACATTGTGCTGGATTGTAAAAGGGAAATGGATTTTTGGTACACTGTCTGCTGCTGCGCTGCTGCTGCTGCTGCTGCTGCTGCTGCTGCGCTGCTGCTGCGTTTGCTGCGCTGCTGTGCTCCGCAAACTGCTATTTATAACATTTTAATACAGCTGCGTGATGTAGATCAGTATGGGGGAGCAGAGCAGCATCAAGAACAACAAAGTAATTTGTAGTAGTTAGTATAGAAAGTATAAGTAGTATAGTAGTGGGTAGTAGTAGTAGTTAGTATAGTATTTTTAGTAGTAGTAGTATAGTGGGGAGTTTTTGGGTAGTAGTAGCCAAGGCAATTTTTTAGTCAAAACTGGAACATTTGAAAACAATTATCCTTTTTTCCAGTATCACAAAAAGATCAGAGAGAATACGACAGACAGACAGACAGACGACAAAGCAGACAGCAGACAGACGACAGAACCAGTAAGATACACAACAGACAGATCACAAAAAGATAAAACATCGATTTTCGACCAAAGCTTTCCCTTTAAAAGTTTTAAACAAACAAGGGAGGAGTACGGCAAAACATGGGGACAACAAAGAAACAATTAGATTTCATCCATTACACGTTGCTTTTTTTCTGGACCCCATCATTTCCGTTTGCGATTACCTATTTTTTAATAATTGTCTTCTTCTTTGATTAGTCATTGCCTCTGAAACGTTTTACGAATGCTTTATAATGCGTTGTATGGTTGTGTTTTTTTCAATAATTCCTGGGGGGTTGGGCTAGTTTTTTTTGGGTTTTTGTTTTTTATTTTTTTTAATAACTACTGTTCAATTTGTTTGTCAATGTACATGCCAAATTAAAAAATTTAAAAAATTTTGTTTTGGGCATTTTTTTTGGGTTGGTGTGGGGTTTTTTGGGGTTTTATTTTTATTTTTTTTTTGGGGGGGGGGGAGGAGTCTTTTTCGTATTTTTAAAATTGTTTATGTTTTTTGGGGGGTTTTCTTGGGGGTGGGAAAGGGGTTTTGTTGGTCGTTGTTGTTGTTGTTTGTTGACCACAATGTGTTTTAAGTGTTTTACTTATTGTTTATATTTTTTCCTTTCTTCCCTTTATTGTTGCAAACCCACACCTAAACCCGATAATGGAGCAAATCAATCCTAAAATTTAACTATCTTACTAAAATCTCTTTCCCCCCACCACTCCCTAACAAATGATCGTTCTTCATCCAAAAAAAAAAAATTTTATGTACGGCCCCCCCCTTTATCCCCAACCCCTATTAATTTTGTGTTATAGCCCCTTCAGTAGCTTTTTTGGTTGAGTAACCCAATTCCCCTTGGGCCTTCCGCCCACTAACGGCCCGGCAACTGGGAAAGTAATTCTGAAGCCTGTGGGAATTTTTTCAGAATCTCCCCTCCTTCCTGTTCAAGCCGTCTTTTGAAACTGACTAGCTTTCTGTTAATGGCAGGGGGGGCTCTGCTGGAATATTCATACATACACTTTTTTGGAGAGACGAGCCTAGAAGACCGTGACGGGGGAAAGTTATACATAAGAAATCTGACTGAGAAGACATGCATGAGAAGACATGAAAAGATCTACATGAGAAGACATCCCCTGCCTCCCTATCCCCATACCCTGCCTTTTTTTTCCCCATGCCCCCCCTCCCGTCACCCCCCACCCCTTTTCCCCCATGCCCCTTCTTATCCCCGTCTCCCTGTGACATGACATGAGAAAAACAAACAAAGAGACATGCATAAAAGACGTGACATGAAAAGACGTGACATGAAAGACGTGAATGAAAGGGACGGACATAAAAGGACGTGACAGAGAAGACGGACATGAGAAGACAGACTAGAAGAAGTCTGAGAAGACAGGACATGAGAAGACGTACATGGGAGACGTAACATGAAAAGACATGCTTGAAAAACGGACATGAAAAGTCATGACGTAAAAAGACGTGACTTTGGGAAGACATGACGTGAGAAGACGATATAAAAAGACAGGACAGGGAAAAGACATCCCCTGCCCCCCCTTTCTCCTTGCCTCTCTCCCCGCTCCCTGTTCCTTGTCTCCCTGTTTTCTGATCTCCCTGACTCCCTGTGACATGACATGAGAAGACGAAACCCCTTGTTGGGCACGGGGGTTTATGTGTTTTTTAAACACATCTATCTCTTTTTTAAATAATTATCAATTATCCATAGGATGTTATGTTTTCTTTTAAATTTTATATACTTTTTTTTATATCATAGGTTAAATTTTGTCGTTCGGGGGTAAGGTTTTTGCGGGGAGGGGGTTTGGTTTGGGGGTTTTTGTTTTGTTTTTTTTTCTTTTTCTTTTTTTTTTTTTTTTTTTGGGGGTCGATTTGGGGGGTTTTGTTTGTTTCTTTTTTTGTTTTATTTTTGTTGTTTTTATGGGGTGGGGGGTCACTGAAAAGGGCAAGAGTGGAAAAAAAAAGGTTGGAATGCTTATCGTCACCCTTGAAAAATAAAGATAATTCATTCCTTCTTTCCTTCATTCATTTATTCATTTATTCTCTCTCTTCTCTCTCCTCCCCTTCTCTCTCCCCCTCTCTCTCTCTCTCTCTCCCCCTCTCCTCCCATGCCGGGGAGAAGAAGAAGAAGAGGGCACGGGGGGGGGGGGAAGGGGGGAAGGGGGGGGAGGGGCTGTAGCGGTACGATGAAAGGAGGTTAAGGAGAAAAGGGTTTAACATCCAACGACGAATAAATGAATTGGGACATACTCCGCCATTCTTTTTTCTTTCTCCCCCCCCCAATTTATCTCCCCCCCCCCCCAACCCACACTAAAACCCCCCCCCCTCCCACAACCCCCCATCCCCCCCACCACCACCTCCCCCTCACCCATTTTCTCACCCGTTGCTTGCTCGTCCCGAGTTGTGGCGTTTAATTCTGTCCTGTTTCCATGGGAACAAGTCACACACACTGGTGTTTACGAGTGCTGTGTTCCAGCAGCCGTGGCCCCGATTTTCCAGGGGGGAAGGCGACACAACAATTTAAAAAGGAAGAAGAAAGCGAGAGAGGAGAGAGTGAGAGGAGGGTGGGGGAAGGGGAGAGAGAGAGAGAGCAGAGACAGAGACAGAGACAGACGACACACAGCCCAAAACACAAAAACCACACAACACAAACACACCCCAAAACAACACAAACGAGGACAGAGAGACAGAGACAGGGGGAGCAGAGACAGAGAACTCAAAACTCGAAACTGAATGTGCCTTAGACTTGTTGGGCCACAATCAAAAGGTTAAGTTGATAAGTGACAGTGTCACACAGTGCACAAAAATCCAAAGAAATGCATCATATAAAGCCCCATTTCTTGGAAATAAATCATGAGGACAATGCAGACAGGACTGCACACAGACAGGCATCCATCCATCCTCCATCCTCTATCCATTCCCCATCCATTCACCCATCCATCCACCCATACATACCAACACCATACATCCCCCATCCATCCATCTATCCTACATACTACATACTTTACATACATACATACATACTACATACATACATAATTACAACATACATACTACTCAACAAAAATTACATACATTCACACAAACACATCAACACCACACACACACACCACACACACACACCCCCACACACCCCACACCCCACCACCACACACCACCCCAACCCCCCCAACACAAAACACACACACACACCCCCCAAAAAACCCACAAAACTATCACACACAAACATCCCCCACCCACCCCAAACCCCCCACCCCCCACCCCCCACCCCCACACACCACACTTGTAAAAATTCCCTCCCCATCATGTGTGACTGAAGCCCCCATCAACACGTGACGGGGTGAAGGGGGGGGGGGTGAGGATCGAACCCCCACCCTCAGGACCACCCTACCCCCCCCAAAATGATCCCAGGTCTGGGGTTGGCAAAGAAGCCAGACCCTGTGCCTCAGGGAATCCCAATTTCCTGCAAGTTGTCGCCAGGGTTTAAAAAACGGGCGAATGGAAATGTTGCAAGTCTAGCCAGTGTACTTCCTTTTTTGTCTGGGTTTGATGCACAATGAATTCACCAGACAATTGGGGACAAGTCAAGGAGGGGGTAAGAGGGAGAGAAAGATAAAAAAAAAAACCTGAGCAGATAAACGGGGAGACGGTTGATGTATGGAAAAAAACTGGCACAAAATTGGGGGTCAGGAGTGTTGAAAAAACTTTGTCCCCTTGTTTTATTTTAAAAATTTTGTAAGAAATTAGAATCTAGGACATTCGGTTGTGTCTGTTTTTTAAAACATGTCTTTCTTTTTTTTCTTGGGCTTCTCCTTTTGTTTTTGTTCTTGTTTTTCTTGTTGTTCTGTTCTTGTTCTTCTTCTTTTTCTTCACAATTTTTCTTTTCTTCTTCGCAATTTTTTTTTCTTCTTCTTCTTCTTCTTTTTCTTCTTCTTCTTTTTCTTTTTCTTCTCCTTCTTCTTCTTTCTTCTTTTCCCCCCTTTTTTTCTTTTTTTTTTCTTTTTCTTTTCTTTTCTTCTTTTTCTTCTTTCTTCTTCTTCTTCTTTACAATTCTTCTTTTTCTTCTTCTTTTTTTTCTTCTTCTTCTTTTTCTTCTTCTTCTTCTTCTTCTTCTCTTTTTTTTATGCTTCTTTGCGTCGCCCTTGTCGTCATATTATAGCAAAAAAGCTTTGTGTGCTGTTAAAATCAGGCCAAGTCGGCCAAACGCATTGATTTCGGCATGGGAGAGAATTGTTATTTTTAAGTCTTTCGGATAAAAGGCAGAAAAATGGACTAAAAAGCAAAAAAATAGACAAGAAGGGGTGACAGGAAAAAAAAAAAGAAAAAGGCAAAAACAAAGACCAGGGAAGAAAAGAGGGAATTCTTTGCTGGAATTTTCCGAAGGGACAGATCTATTTAACTGACAAGGCTACTGGGATCCCAACAAGGGGGAAAAATTTTATCGAAGTAAACGGACAGACAGATTCACGGAAAATAAAAAAAAAGCACAAGACTTCAAACAAAAAACTGGCATCAAGCAAACGGTTTTCCTCTCTCCACTTTAGGTCACTTAAACCCCCTTTCCCAAAATCCCGGCCGGTCGAGCGTTCTAAATCCCAAAAGCCCTTTTCCACTTTTTATTTTGAATCCAAGAGAACCTGTAACTAAGAGACAAAAGATTTTTTGATCTCCACGAAACAAAAAGAAAAAAAAATTTTGCGGAGTGATAGTGCGTGGAATAGGAAAGAGGAGGCCAGTGGTTAAATCCTGATTTTCTGGATAGCCTGGTTTGTTTAGAGTGTTTTACATTTTGGGGCTCGTAATCTCTTGTCCCGGGTTCGAACCCTTAAAAGGGGGTATTTTCCCCTGGAGTTAACACTGCCGACTCCACTCCCCACCAAAAGCCTTCGGGTGAGACTATAAACCGAGGTCTCGTGTGCGAACTCGCGAGATCGCCTTGGGGCACATGTTTTTAAAACCCCGTTCCGCTGTTGGAAGAGCAGACATTGTTCCGGGGAGAAAGATGACAAAATTTTTAAACAAATTCTACACGCGGAGAGTGAATGTAAAAAGGTCCTGATGCTATTCCCCCTGTCCTCGAAAAAAAGAAGAAAGAAAAAAATGAAAGAAAGAAAGAAAAGAAAGAAAGAAAGAAAAAAGGAAAGAAAAAAAGAAAGAAAAAAAGAACCCAATTACGGGCTGTTGATTGGGGGGATTTGATTGTTCGCGCAATTTTTTTTTCCCGGTTTTTAAGCTCCAAGGTTCACCAAGCGAGATTTGCCTATACAACTCTTTTTGCACACCATGGACCATTAAGGTAGCTGCATTCCGACCACAGAGATTTTGCTTAAACAGGGGTATCTTGCGTTTTTTTTGTTTTTTTAAATTTTTTTTGTCATCCTTTTCCCACCGTCTCGCGGGGGCCTACTCTTCCAAAAACAAAAAGGGTTTTAAAACATACCAAGATGTTGTGTGCGTTCAACACGGGGCCTCGGTTTTAAAGTTCCCTCCGAAGGACTTTTTGGGGGACGGAAGAGAGAGATCCGTGCTGATGTTAACCCCAAGGCCGGGGTTTAAAAAAACCCTCAAAAACAGGGCCCCTGTAATGGGTCATCCAGAAATGTCAGTAGATGCTCAACGCTCTAGTCGTTAGGCTTTCCCACCCCCCCGTAGGCTTTGTTTGGGGGGGTTGGGGATTTTTTTAGCATGTCCCAAGAGCCTGTAGCTTCACACAAGGACCCCGTTTTTGTCCGTTTTAAAGACTTTATGATGGAAAACAATATCGATCAAGGATGGGAGGGGGGGGGGGGTGCACCTCAAACAGGAGTAACCAGAGACCCCAGTCTCGCCCCCAGTTCAGTCACATCCCGTTCGACATTCTAACAATGAAATTTCCCGTCTCCTTTCCCCCCTCCCCTACCCCCTCCCCCTCCCTGCATTCCTTCCCCTAGATCGAATCAAAACGATCCAGACTAAAGAACGTCGTTTTTAGTGGATTTACTCCCTTTAGTCATAATTATAGACGGACAACTTTTTTTAAAAAAAAATATTATACGTCAGAAAAATTGTTTAAAAAAACAATAAAAATCAACTCTTGCAATAGAAAGAGGTCTTGTCTTACAAAAAATTTGATTCAGAACCCCACCAGTCAGAAAAAAAGAAAAAAAAAAAAACGTGCAAAAACTACACAAAATAGACTTGATCATTTTTTTTTTGTTTTTATATTTATTCTTTTATATTTGGGGTACACAATAAGCACTCGTGTACTTTTTTTAATCCGGGCCCCGTGTGTATGCAGTTTTTTTTTTTAAATTGTCACTGTTTCCACTGGCACACAATGACCCACTTTTACGAAAAACGGGAAAAGGATTTAACGTTGGTAAAATGTTCCGTGCTTCGCACACGGAGCCCGGTTTACAGTCTCAAACCCAAAGACTTTTGGGGAGGCGGAGTCAGAAATGTGTTCACCCCATTGGGGTTTTTTGACACCCAATACACAATGGCGAAACTTCCCCCTCAAGATTTCAGCGTCCCCCTTTATCCAAGTCGGGCGTCCCGGGGGGGTTCCCTCCAGGGTTTGGGTTTGGCATTAAATTCAATTCGGACAAACAAAACGTGAACAATTCAAATTCACTGCTTAAGAAATAAAAAAAAAATATATTATAGATAAGAGCCACCACTTGGGCAAAAATATGGACATGAGAGGAGTAAAGGAAAACTTAGAATTTTTTTTTTTTTTTACGATGGCCCAGACAAAAAGACGTCAAGGGGGGCCTATTGAGGGGGAAAGTTGCGTATGCTAAAAACCCTTTTGAAGAATCCCACTTTTTGGGGGGGGGGGGGGGGAGGTTGGGGAGCGAGAGAGGAGAGAAGAGGAGAGAGAGACAGGGGGGGGCAGGCAAAAATTTGAAGGGCATTCTGTGTTTAACCCCAAAACCCCCACTTGCTACAATAGACTTTTTCTTCTGCTGTCAAAATTTTCTCGAGCACTTTTCGTGGGTGTAGGGAAAATGTTTCACATGGAAGGGAAACATACCTTGCGGAAACGAAAGCGACCGTAGGGAAAGGAACAAAGCAAGCAAAAAGTGAAGAAAAGAAGTGGCCCTGGCCTATTGACAATATCAAAGGGAAAAAAACGTTGCAAGACTCAAATTAACACGAGATCTCCCTTATACCGATTCATATTGTCTTACTTTTTTTTTTTTTGGTAATGCGGTCGTGTTGTGTGTGTGTGTGGGTGCGTGCGTGCGTGCGGGGGCGTGGGGTGTGGGTGTGTGCGTTGTGCATGGGATGTGTGTGTGCGTGTGCGCGCGTGCGTGTCGGGCGAATGACAAGTCCTTCTCTATGGATAAAAAAAAAGAATACCTTTAAAAAAAAAATATATTTAAAAAAAAGGTCTAGTGGGATAAAGCTAGTACGGATTGATTTTCTTCTCCGATTTTTCCTTCCTCGGTAACTCTCAGGTTTACCGTTTTTGCCCAAAATTGAGGCAGCGCATTCTGACCTAGGATATGGGGTTTTATGGGAAACCTGGCTAATGAGCACGATCATCTTCGACCTGTTGTGGGAGAAAGCAGTCATAAAAACATTTGGTTTATTATTATAACAGATAATGAAAATGATTAACACTAAGAAGAAGAAAAAGAAGAAGAAGAAAAAAAGAAGAAAAAAGAAGAAGAAGAAGAAGAAAAAAGAAAAAGAAGAAGAAGAAGGAGGAGGGGATAATATAATGAAATAATAATAATAATAATAATAATAAATAATAATAATAATAAAATAATAATCTCATCACATCATCATCATCATCACTATCATCATCATCACACATAATAAAAATAAAAATAAAATTAATAATAATAATGTAATGATAATGAAATATAATAAGATGATGATGATGATATGATGATGATATGATGTGATATGGGGGATTAATAATAATAATAAAAAATAATAATAATAAAATAATAAAAATAATAAAATAATAATAATAATAATAATAAAAATAATAAAAATTTAACGACATAATAAAAAATTAAAAAGGTGGAATGGGTGTTAACATATGTGCTTTCCATCTAAAACCCTTAGTCGTTCCAAATTTTTTTAAATTTATAAAGGGACAAGGATTTTTAAAAAAAAATCGGATAGCAAAGCAGTGCAGCAGTAGTAGTAGTAGTTAAGTAGTAGTAGTATAGTATAGTAGTAGTAATTTATAATATAGTATAATATAGTAATAAAAAAGAGGAAAAGAAAAAGAAAGAAAGAAAAAAGAAAGAAAAGAAAGAAAAGAAAAAAAAAAAGAAAGAAAGAAAAAAAAAGAAAGAAAAAAAAAAAGTATACCTGTGTGAGGGCAAATAATAATAAAAAAAAAAACCCTCGAAAGGTTCACAACCCGGGGGTTCTATCGAACGTAAATTCGCGACAACCAATTTTTCGTCGAAATATCTCATTTCAATGAGGCCACTGATAAATTTTTTTTTTTTTTTTTTTTTCCTTTCCCCTTTCTGTCTTTCCCCCTTTTTTTTTTGGGTTTTTGTCCAAAAAATTAAAAAATTTTGGGGCCCCCCCGTGGCCCCCCCCTTTCCCCCCGCTTTTCCCCCCCTTTTTTTTCCTTTTTCTTCTTTTCCCCCTTCCCCCTTTTGGGTTTCCCTCTTTTTTTCCCCCCTGTTCCCCTTGGGGTTTTCTTCTTTTTGCGCCCATTATGGGACACCTTTACTTTTTCCTTTTTCAAAGAAAAAGGGGAGACTACAACATGCCTGTGGCAAACTCATCACTGAGATCAGTGGTCTGCGAGGGGCTACAAAGATCGCAGAACCACAGAGACACAGGAGGGTGGGAGCCCCCGGCGGTATTGCAAGGGCTGCTCGTCACAGCCGCGAGGAGGAATTAAGGGGGGTTTTTGTGTATCAAATAATACATATTATATAGAAACATTTTTGTGGGTTTCTTTTTAAAGTAAATGGCCTTTAAAAAAAAATTTCAAATATAACAAAATAATAAAACCCCAACAAAAACCAAAAAAGAAAGAAAAAGAAAAAGGGAAAAAAAAAAAACTGGCCTAAATTTTATATGACAAACTATTTGGCTCAAAAAAGGCCTCTGTTGTGCTATGCTAAAAGGGAGATAGCAAAATTCCAAATCACAACCCGTGTAAGGAATGGTTTCTTCCCTTTGACCGACTGTACGTCATTGTGGGGAAAAAAATGTATTAAAAAAAAAATGATAAACCGACCAACATTATAGTTATATTAATACACAACTAACAACCACAAAACAACAACTGCTTCGATATATATTAGCGGACCACGTATTCTTCACCAAAATTGTCCTTCAGGGAAAATTAAAGTGTTTTTGATTTTGACTGCACGTAACCGATGTAAACATTAAATTGAAATGTACCAAAGTCCTTCAAGTGTTTTAAAATAAAAAGGGGGGGAGGGGGAGTTCAATCTGAAGTGCAGAGACGGGGGGGGGGGGGGGGGGGGGGGGGGGGAGGGGTTTTGGTGGGGGGGGTGGGGGGGGGGGGGGGGGGGAGGGTTGAGGGGAGGAATATTTGGGGCGGGAAAAAAGGAGGGAGGGGATTGGGGCAAAAAGTGGAACTTCTTTTAAAGCCTTTAGGGGGTGCAGGTTTTGGAAAAAGGTCATTGGGGGATGTTGTGGTGGTTGCAACCCTGGGGAGGGGGGTTCTCATCAGTCTGGCTTTTCTTTTTTTTTTTTTTTTCTTTTTTTTCTTTTTTTTTTTGGTTTCTTCCAAATCAAAACACATTGATTCTTACTTCTTATTTTCGGTTTCGACTTTTTAAAATATCATTTCCTTTTTTTATCTCTGTCCATTCCTTGCATGCTGTTTGATATTGGGATGGTTTTTTTCTCTTGGTATTTTGGGGATAAATTTTTTTGCTGTTGTGTATTAGATGTTTTTTTTTATATTTTGTTATCCCCGAAAATGGCGGGAAGGATGTAAAAAACCACACGATGTTTATCCATTATCCTCGAAAAAATAATTTGCCTTGCCTTGGTTTTCTTGCCTTGGCTCCGCGACTTGAGTTTTACTACTCATTTCGGGGTCAGTAGGGGTACCCGCGTAGTTAGCTCAGAACAGACACCCTGAACACCACCAATGACCCGCCGTGCAGGCCCCCCGGCTAGTGGCTGACGACGGCCGAGCACGAGCCCTCATTGTGGATTCTGACCTAAAAAAAAAATGGCTAGGGGTGGGGAAAAATGAAATGAGCGGTGGGGGAACCAAAACAGTCGCAAAAGAAGATAGGGGGGGCAAAAAAACTAAAGAAAATAGATAGATAGATAGTGATAGATAAAAATAGATAGATGGGTAGTTTTAAAAGATAGATAGATGATAATAGATAGAAGATAGATAGATAATAAAAGATAATAGC
>JASPKP010008904.1:0-10980 GCA_030674155.1 Stramonita haemastoma
AATTTAAATTTATAAAAATTATAATTTATAAATTTTTATTTTTAATTTAAATATTTTTTTTTTATTTTATTATATTTTAATTTTTATATTTATTTTTTATTTATATTATTTATTTAAATTAATATTAAATTTATTATATATTTTATTTTTAATTATTTAATTTATTTTATATTATTTTATTATATTTTTTAATTATTTTTAATTTTATTAATTATTTTTTTTATATAAATATATTATTTTTATATTTATATTAATAATTTTATTTAATATAATTATTTTTAAATTTTTTTATTTTATAAATATTTATATAATATAAAATTTTTATTTTTATATTTTATATATATTTAATTATTTTTAATTTTTTTTTTTATATTATTATTTAATTATTTTAATTTTATTTAATTATATTTATATTATATTTAAATTTATTATATTTAATATATTTTTTATTTATATATTTTTTTTTAATATTTATTATTTTTTAAAAAATATTTATTTTAATAATTTTATATTTATTATTTTTTTTATTATATTATAAATATTTTAATATTTAATTAATTTATATTATTAATTTATATTATTTATTATTTATTAATAATTTTATATATTTAAATATTTTAAATTTATATATATAATTATTATTAATAATTTTAATTTTTAATTATAATTATTTTATTTATAAATTTTATTTAATTTATAATAAATTTATAAAATTTATAATTATATTTAATATAATTATTAATTTATTTAATTATTATTTATTTTTTTAATTTTTTTTTATTTATTTTAAATATTTTATAATTATTATTAATATTTTTATTTTTAATTTATTAATTTTTTAAATTAATATTTATATATAATTTTATTTTATTATATTATATTTTTATATTTTTATTTATATTATAATTTTTTATTTATATAATTTTTATTAATAAATATATTTATATTATAAATTTTTATTTAATTTTTTTATTATTTTAATTATTTAATTATTTATTAAATTTATTATTAAATTTATTTTTATTATTATTTAATATTTTTAAATTATTTTTTATTTTTATTATATTTTAATATATATTTTTAATTATTTTATATTTATAATTAATATTAATTTTATTTTTAAATTTTATTATTTATTAATTTATATATAAATTATATTATATTTATATTTTATTTTTTATAATTTTATTTTATTTTTTATTTTTTTTTATTTTTAATTATTTTTATTTTTTTATATTTTTATTTTATATTTTTATTATTTAATAATTTATTATTTTTTAATAATTATTTTAATAATTAATTATTTTATTTTTTTTTTAATAATTTTTAATTTATTATAATTTTATAATAATATATAATATTTATTTATATTATAATATTATTTAAATATTTTTTATTAATTTTTTATTATATTTAAATTTTTATATTTTATATTTATTTAATATTTTTTTATATTTTTTTTAAATAAATTTTTAATTATATTAATTTTTATATTATTTTATAATTAATATTTAATTTTATTTATATTTTTTTTAATAAAATTTAATTTATTATTTTTTTTTATTTTTTATAATTTTAATTTTTAAATATAATTTATATTATTAATTAATTATTTTATTTATAATTTTTAATTATATTAAAATTATTTAATTTTTTTAAATTTATTTATTTATAAATATAAAATTTTTTATTAAAATTTTTTATTTTTTATATTTTAATTATATTATTATTTAATATATTTATATTAATAATATAATTTATAATAATTTTATTATATTATTTATTATTTATTTATAAAATATATTAATTATTAATTTTTATATTTATATTTTTTTATTTAATATTTTTAATTATAATTAATATAATTTAATTTTATAATTTATATTTATAATTTTAATTTTTATTATTAAATTATAATATTTTATATTTATTATATTAAAATTATTATTTTTAATATTATAATTATTTTAAATTTTATTATTATAATATTATTTTATTATTTTATAATTAATTTTTATATTTATATATTTATTATATTATAAATAAAATTTTTTTTATTTAATTTTATATTTTTTTTTAATATTTATTAATATTATATTTATTTTTTTATTATTTTTTATAATTTTTTATTTTTAAATTATATTTATTTTTTATTATTATTTTATTAATTTTATTTTTATTTATAAATAATATTTTTAATTTTTTATTTTATATTATTTTATTTTATTATAATATTTTATTTTATAATTTTTTTTTTTTTTTTTATTAATTTTTTATTATTTTTTTTTTATATATTTATTATTAATTAATTTATTTTTTTATTTTTATTATTATTTAATAATATTATTAATTTATTTATTAATATTTATTATATTTTATTATTTAATAATATTATTTTTTTATTTTTATTTATTTTATTATTATTTTTATTTATTTTTATTATATAATATTTTTTTAATTTTTATTATTTTAAAATTTTATTTTTAAAATTTTTTATTATTATTAATTTTTTTAAAATTTTTTTTATTATTATTATATATTTATATATATTATTTTAAATTTTTATTATTTAATTATATTTATTTTTTATTATTTTTAATATAAATTTTATTTTTATTTTTTTTTAATAATTTTTATTATTATTTATTTTTAATTTTTTTATTTTTTTTTATTTTAATATTTATTTATAAATATTTTTATTTTTATTTTTATTTTATTTTATTTATATATTTTTATTTATATTTTTTTTTATTTTTATATTAATTTTTATTTTATTATATTTTTTATTTTATTATTTTTTTATTATATTATTTTATTTTTTTAAATATTTATTATATTTATATTATTATATTTTTATTAATATTTATATTTATTAATATTATTTTATATTTATTATATTATATTTTATTTTATATTTTATTTTTATTTTTAAAATATTTTTTTATTTTTATAATTTATATATTATAATATTTTATTATATAATTATTTTTTATTTTTTATAATTAATTATTAATTATAATTTATTTTTATATTATATTTAATTATATTTAATTTAAAATTATAATTTATATTATATTAATTTTATATTATTTATTTTATTATATTTATTATTTATATATTATTTATTATATTTTATATTATATTTAATTTATTTAATTTATTTATTATTAATATTTTATAAATTTTAAATTAAATTTTATTTTTATTTATATATTTTTAATTTTATTAATTTATTAATTATTATTAATATTATTTTTATTATTAATATTTTTAATTATTTTATAATATATTAATTTATAATATTTTTTTTATTTTTTTTATTTAATTATATATATTATTTTAATTAATTATTTTTATTATTTTTTATTTTTTATTATTTATATTTTATTAATTAATATTAATATTATTTTATATTATTTATTATTTATATAATTTATATATTTTTATTATAAAAAATTTTTATTTTTTTTTTTTAAATTATTTTTTTTAATAATTTTTTTATTTTAATTTTTTTATTTATTTTATATTAAAAAAAAATTTATAAAATTTAAAAAAAAATTAATAAAATAAAATAAAAATATAAAAAAAAAAAAATTAATTATAAAAAAAATAATTATAAAATAAAATATAAAATAAATAAAAATTATAAAAAAAAATAAATAAAAAAAAAAATAAAAAATAATTAATTTAAAATAAATTATAAAAAAAAAAAAAAAAAAAATAAAATTTAAAAATATAAAAATTTAAAATTAAAATAAAAATAAAAAAATTAATATAAAAAAGAAATTTTAAAAAAATAAAAAAAAAAAAATAAATAAAATTAAAACAATAAATATATAAAAACCCCCCAAAAAAATAAAAAAAAAAAAAAAAATAATAAACAAAAAAAAAAAAAAAAAAAAAAAATTAAAAATTTAAAAAAAAAAAATAATTCCAAATTAAAAAAAAAAATTAAAATAAAATTAAAAATAAAAAAAAAATAAAAAAAAAAAAAAAATAAAATAAAAAAAATTATAAAAAATAAAAAAATAAATTATTTATAAATACCAATAATAAAAAAAATAATAAAAAAAAAACCCCTAAAATAATAAAAATATTAAAAAATTAATAAAGAAAAGGTAAAAAAAATTAAAAAAATAAAAAATAAAAAATAAAAAATAAAAAAAATAAAAAAATTGAAAATAAAAAATAAAAAAATAAAAAAAAAAAAATATTAATAATTATAAATAATTAAAAAAAAATAAAAAATAAATTAAAAAAATAATTAAAAATAAAAATAAAAAAAAAAAATTAAATAAAAAATAATAAAAATTAATAAAAATAAAAAATAAAAAAATAAATAAAAAAAAAAATTAATAAAAATAAAATAAAATAAAGAAAAAAAAATAAAAAATTAATATTAAAAAAATAAATAAAAAAAAAAAAAAAAAAAATAAATTTAAAAAATAAAAAAAAAAAAAAGAATAAATTAATTTAATACACACACACAACACAACACACAACACACACATCAACACACAAACACCAACACACACACAACACATCAACATCCACAACACAACACACACACAAAACACAATCCAACCACACACCAACACAACAACAACACAAACCATCAACACAACACACAAACAACACACAACAACAACACAAATCAAACACACACAACAAACACACCACACAATCAACACAACACCACACACAACACAACACCACACAATCACAAACACACAACACAACACACAACACATCACACACACACAACAACAATCAAACAATTATCAACACACAATTCAACACCAACATCAACACAAACACACAACACACACAACACAACACAAACACAAACACACAACATCACACACAAAACACACAACACACACACAACAATCAACACACAACACAACACACAACACACAAATCACAACCACAATCACACAACACACACAACAACACACAACATCACACACAACACACAACACACACACATCCACACAACACACAACACACACACACATCACACACCACAATCAAACACAAATCACACAAACACAACCAACAACACAAATCACACACATCACAAGCACCACCAACAACACACACAAAACACACACACACAACAATCAACACAACACTCACACACAAAACACATCACAACACACACACATCACAACACAACACACACAACAACACACACACACAACACACAATCACCAAACAACATCAAAACCACACACAAACAACACAACAACAACACACACACCAACACAACAACACACACAACACACAACACAAACACACCACACACAACTCACACCACAAACAACAACAACAACACACCATCACACACAACACACAAACAAACACACACACCACATCAACACAACACACAATCAACACAACACACACACACAACACCACACACAATCAAAACAACAACACACACATCAACACACAAACACAACCACAAACAACACACACAACAATCCACAACACACAACACATCAACACAACCACAAACAAACACATCAACACAACACACAACACACAAACACACATCATCAACAACACACACATCAATCACACAATCACAACACATCACAAATCACAAACAACACACAACACACAATCAACACAACAACAATCAACACAACACACACAAACCACACACAACAACAACACAAACATCACACACAACACACACAATCACAAACACAAACACATCACTCAACAACACACACAACAACATCACACACAAACACACACACAACAAAACACAACAACCACCACAACAACAACACACACATCAACACAACAAAACATCACAACACACAACAATCAACACACAACACAACACACAAACAATCAACACACAACAACACAACAACAACACACACACAACAACAACACACACACACAACACACACCACACAACACACACTACACACATCAACACACAACACAAACACACAACACAACCAACATCAAAACAACACACACACACACACAACACACACAACACAACAAAACACACACACACAACCAAACACACAACAAAACACAACAACACACAACAACAACAACAACACACAACAACCACAATCACACATCAACACAAAACAACAACACACAACATCCAACAAATCACACAAACATCAATTCACACATCATCATCAACACAACACATCAATCACAACAAAAAAACACATCAACAAATCCAACACAACACAACAATCAAAAACATCAAACACAAACAAAACAACATCACATACACAATCACACAAACACAACACACACAAATCAAACACAACATCAACAAACACACACACACAAACAAAAATCACATCATCAAACAACACACAAAACATCAACATCACACACAATACAAAACCCAAAAATCAAACACAAAACACAAAACACAATCACCAACACAACAAATCAAAACAAACACCCCCAAACACCACAACAACACAACAACACACACACCACAAAACATCACAAACACACATTCCCAAAACAACACATCATCACACACATCCCAAAAATCAACCATCCATCAAAAACAAACACACAATCACACACACAACAAATCACAACACCACACACATCAAACAAACCACAAATCACACACAACAACACACAATCAACACATCACATCACATCAATCACACAACATCAAACAACATCAATCAACATCACATCACACAACAACAACACACACACAACACACACATCATCACAACACAACACATCAACAAATCACAACAACACATCACAACACAATCACCACACACATCAAACAATCACAAATCACACAAACAACACATCACACATCACAAACAACAAACAATCATCAAACAACAATCACAATCATCAAACCCAACACAACATCAACATCACATCACAACACACAATCACACAATCACACAACACAACCACAAATACAAATCATCAACAAAATCACACAACACCACACACAACATCACCAACCACACATCAACATCATCACATCACAAACACACATCACAACAATCATCATCACATCACAAATCCAACACAACAATCACACAAAAATTCACAACACATCCACAACAAAACACAAACATCACATCAACAACAACACAAACATAATCACACACAACATCAACAATCAACAACACACACATCAACAACATCAACAAATTCAAATCTCAATCACATCACAACAACACACAAACACACACATCAACAAAACAACATCAATCACAACACACATCACAATCATCACAAACACAATCCACACCACAAACACACAAACAACACATCACAACACAACAACACACAATCACAAAACAACACCACTATCAAACACAATCAACATCAAACACACAAACAATCAAATCATCATACACATCACAACAACATCATCAACACACACATCAACAAACAAAACACACACAACATCATCACACACATCATCACACACACAACACACATCAACATCAACAACATCACACATCAATCACAAAACCCACAACAAATCAACAACAATCACAATCACACAACAACACATACAACAAACACTCACATCACACAATCAACAATCAAACACACAACACAACACAAACACATCACAAATCACATCATCACAACATCACACACACAACACCACAAACAACCAACAACAAAACACATCAAACATTCACACACACACAAACAATCAACACACACACACCACACACAACAAAATTTAACACACACAACAAACACACACAACAACATCACACACACAACACAAACAATCACAAAAATTCAACACATACAACACACATCACAAACAACATCACACACACACAACACACACACAAATCAATCACACACACACACCACACATCACACACATTTCATTCACATCACACACACAAACACAACATTCCCTCACACAAACCCAATCCACACACACACACCATCACCACACACATACACAATCTCAACAACACAACCAAACACAAACACACACATCAACACAACATCACACACCACAAACACACAATCACAAACAAAACAACATCAAACATCAAAAACATCACACACAATACAAACAACACTCAAAAACATCAACACAACACACATCATAACCACCACACACAATCAAACACACACATCACCAACACAAACACACACAAAAACAACAAACACAACAACAAATCAATCAAACCAACATCACAACACACATAACAAAACAACACATCATCAATCACACACACAATCACACATTTCACAACCAAAACAACATTTCCACAAACAACACAACACAACACACAAAAATCATCACACAACAAAATCAACAATTCACACAAAACTCACACACAACAACAAAACCACCCACAACATCACACACAAACAATCACACCACATCACACCAATCAAACACACACATCCAACACACACATCACACAATCACACACAACACACACATTCCACACCACATCAAACACAAACAACATCAACACACACAACACAAACACAACATCACACAACACCCCACACACACATTTCACATCAAACACACACAATCACCAAACACACACAATTCATCACCACACAAAAACAAATCACACACACAAATCACAAACCATCAAACAATCACACACAACACACAACAACACACACAACAACATCAATCACAACAAAGTCAACACAAACAATCACACAACATCAACAAAAACACACACAAAACACAATCAACACAAAAACACAAAAAACATCAATCACACACACAAACAATCACACAAAATCCCAAAAACAAAAACCCACATCACAACACACACAACATCACTCACACATCACATCAACACACATTACATCAAAATCATCACAAACAAACAATCACACACAAAATCAACAATCAACACACACAATCACACAACACAACATCACACACAATCAATTCAACACACAAAAATCACAAAACAACATTCACACAACATCAAAAACACAACAATCAAATCATCACACATCACAACACAAAACAATCACCACATCACACACACATCACACACATCACATCACAAAAACACAACACACTCACAACACACATCAACCCACACAACAACATCACCAACACACAAAACAACACCCAAACACAAAAAACACAAAACACAACAACTTTTTTTCATTTACACACAACATCAAAACACACATTCAAAAAAAACCAACAAAACACACACACACACACATCAACAATTCACACTTCCCAAAAAACAAAAATCAAAAAACAACATTCAACCAAAACAACCAAAAAATTAAAAACAACACAAACACAAACCCAACACACATTTTAAACAAACCCCACATCCCCCCAAAAATCACAAAAAATCACAAACAAAAATCACAACAAAAACAAACCCAAAACACACCACCACCCTCATCACAAATCACAAACAATCACACACCACACAAAGCACACACATTTCCATCACACACACAACAACAACAACAAACACATCAAAATTCACCCAACACCAACACACAATTTAACACAACACCCATCCCAAAAATCCACCCCACACAACCACAAACCATTCATCACACCCAAACAAACAACACCCACAACACAACACACCACAACACACAACCAAAACACAAAAACACCACACCACAAAATCAAAAACATTTCCAAACCACACACACATTCCCCATCACAACATCAAAATCACACAACAAAAACAAATTTAAACCATCACAACAAACATTTTACCCACAATCACACACCACACAAACACACAAAACAACACCCACACCCATCACCACACATCAAAAACAACACAACCCTTCACACAAAAACACAAACAATCAAATCACACACAAAACAAACAAACACAAATTCACAAAAAAACACATCAATACACACACACAAAACAACATCCAAACAAACACAATTTTACACAACATTTACACACACATTCTTCAACACAAACACACAACACACACAGACAAACAAAATTAAACACAACATCAAGCATTTCCACAACACACATAATTCACAACAACAAATTCACACAACAACACATCACCCACACACACCAACATCCATTTCACACACATCAAACACAACACCACACATCACAAACTCACACAGCATCACACAACTACACACATCACCACACATCATCATACCATCACACACATCACAACATTCAACAGAGTCCATCAACAATCACACAACAACAAAAAACAAAACGAACATCACCATCACACCAATCAACTCACCATCAATCAATCCACAATTCACACACACAAAAAAACACCACAACAATCACCAAAAACAACAAAAAACAAAAAAAAAATTCAACCAACACACAAAAAACCAAAAAAAAAAACAAAACAAAAAATCAAACACAAAACAAACAAAACAACCCCAAAAAAAAATCATCCACAAAAAAATCAAAAAAAAAACCAAAACCCCCCAAAAAATCAAAAAAAAAACCAATTCAACAATCCACAAAAACAAAAAACAAAAAAAAAATCAACAAAACATCAACAATCAAAAAACAACAAATTCCACAACAAACCCAAAACAAAAAAAACAAAAACAAAAAAAACAAACAAAAAATCAACCAAAAAACCCAAAAAAAATAAAACACAAAAACAAAAAAAAAAAAACAAAAACAAAAAAAAAAACAAAAAAAAACAACAAAAAAACAAACATCATCCCAACACAAAACAAACAAAAACAAAACAAAAAACCAACAAAAAAAAAAAAAAAAAACAAAAAAAAAAAACAAAACCCCCACCCCAAACAAATCCCAAAACAACCCAAACAAAAATCAAAAAAAAAAAAAAAAACCCCAATCCCCACAACAAAACAAAAAAAACCAAAAACACAACACCCATCAAAAAAAAAAAAACAAAAATCAATCCTCCCTCAAACAACAAAAAAAAAATCCAAAACCCAAAAAAACTACCCAAAAAATTTAAAAAAAAACACAAAAAAAATCA
>JASPKP010008905.1:0-10980 GCA_030674155.1 Stramonita haemastoma
AAAAAAAAATTGTTCGCTTTCAAAGACGGCCTCCGGGGGAAACAGGGAAATTTTTTGTTTGGGGTTTAAAAAATTAAAAATAAAAATTAAAAGAAAATAAATTGAAACAAACTCCAAAAATTTTTAAAAAAAAAAAGGGGTGCTGCAACGAAATTTTTCCTTACCTTGGGAACATCGGAGCTCAGCCGGGGGAAAAAAAAAAAAGAAATAACAAATTACAGCACTGTTTGAAGAAAAGGCAGTTCGCCCCTCTCTTCTTTCGTTTCGTTTTTTTAGTTTTTTTTTGTTTGTTTGTTGTTTGCTTTGAGAATTCTGAACTTTTTTCGTAATGCGCAATCCCCTTCATGAGGACAGAGAACAGCAAAAATAAAAGTGCAATTTATTTCTGCTCCCTTTCTCCCATTTTTTCATTTTGTTTCATTCATGAAGGAATTTAAAGCACTAAAAAGGAACCCTAAAAACATAAAATATATGAAAAAAAAATAAAAACCCCCCACAACACAAAAAAAATATAAATATTAAATATAAAAAAAATATAAAAAAGTGTGTGTTTTGTTGTTGTGTGCGTGTGCGGGGCGTGCGCGCAGCCGCGCCGCAATTAAGCCCGAAACAGCGTGGAATCGCTAATTTTAATTTAAAAAAATTTCTCCTAAGACAGACCGGTCCGCAAATTGCCCGGGTAAAGCGGAAAATGAACCCCCACTAGTCATTATTGAAGCAAAAAGGCAGCAGTGAAACAGACATTTTCCTTTTTTCTTTAAAAAATCCCCCTCTTTTGTTTAAAAAAATGCCTAGTGTTGCAAAGACGGCACCCAACAAGTTTTTTTTACGTCTGTTCACTTTTATGATATTAACGAGGAAAGAAGAAGTTTTAAAAAAAAAAAAAAAAAAAATGTCACCCCCCCCTCCCTCCAAAAAAAAAAAGAAAACAGCCACAAAAAACTGGTTATGCCATAAAAACAACAAAATAAAGGGCCTTTTAACGGTAAGAACAAAAAAATGTCCTAGGGAAAACTGTGATAGAGACCCTTTAAAATTTTCAAACCCAAATTTTTTAAATTCAAATATGCGGGTAGGGAGTTTTTCAGAAAAAGGGGACATAAGTTTTTACGCTCTTTAATCAAAAAGATAGAAATTAGGAAAATTCACCCACACAGACATTTACCTTTTTTTGCGGGAAATTTGGGTTTATCAATCTTTAGTTTCATTCTAAAAATGCTTTTAATTCTTCGTGACGGAATGGAAAACGCCATATGCTTTTTTAAAATCCACCCCTTGAGCTTTGGAAATCTTGTCACTGCCCCACCGACACAATGGCCTACTCTTAAGAAAAGGGGAACGGGTTTTTAACGTATGCGCAAGATGTTCGCGTGCTGCCCATGGGGCCTGGGGTTTATAACTCATCCGAAGGACTTTTTGGGGAGAGTGGAGTCACACTAAAGTTAACTCCTGGGGGGAAAAATCCCCTCAACGGTCAAACCCGGGGGGTCAAATTTACACGGGGCAAAGTTCTGACCACAGCAAACCCCGTACTGTCAGGCAGTTGCCCACTGGCCCTCAGCCCCCATAGTCTACGGAAAGAGCTCTTTAAAACAACAACAACAAATGCAAGTAACTTCGCGTTTCCTTTCCCTCCTGGACCCAAACATGAATTACGGATTTTTTAACGGCTTTTTTAAATCTTCTGCATGCATGGGTCAAGCACTCGCTTTCCCTAAGCTAAGGTTAATTTAATTAACAGAAACGAGCGGGTTACCAAAGTAATGGGACGGACCGTTTGGGGCCCCTTGGGGCTTCAACCCCCCCCCTATTCACCCATTGTCAAGGGTACCTACCTCCCCCTTTTTAGGGTCATTGGCCCCTTTGGGCTTCAGTCCATCCCTCCCTATTCACCCATTGTCAATTTTTTCCCCTCCCCCTTTTTGGGTCATTGCGCCCTTTGGCTTCATACACCCTCCCTATTCACCCATTTGTCAAGGGGTACCTCCCTGCCCTCTTTGGGGGCAGCGCCCCTTTGGCTTCAGAACCCCCCCAAATTTTCCCTCCCCCCTTTGGGGTTCCCCCCTTTTATTTCCCAAGGGTCCCCTTGCCCCCCTTTGGGGTCTTGCCGCCTGGTTTGTACAGTCCCCCCCTAGTTCACCCATTGAAAGGGGTACCTCCCTCTTTGGGGTCATTGCGCGCCTTGCTTCGTACAGTCCCTCCCTTTCACCCGAAAGGGTTTTGTCAATTGGGGTTAAAAGGCCCCCCCTTTAAAGGTAAAGGGGCGTTTTGCCCCCGCCTTGGCTTCTACAGTCCCTCCCTAGTTCACCCAGTTGTCAAGGGTACCTACCCCCTTTTTTTAGGGTCATTGCCGCCTTGGCTCGTAAAAGTCCCCCCCTATCACCCAGTTGTCAATGGTACCCTGCCCTCTTTAGGGCCCCTTGCGCCCTTGGGTTTTCGTAATGGGGGGGGGTAATTGATTTTTTAGGTATTGGGTGGGGTTAGTACGGGGTTTTTATTTTACCCCTTTTCAAGGTACCCCCCCTCTTAGGGTCATTGGGGGGTTGGTCATAATTCCCCCCCTATTCACCCAATTTTTCAAGAAAAAAAAACCTATGTTTAGGTAAAAAATTTTTTGTTAAAAACTTTTATTCTTTTTTTTTTTTGGGGGGGGGGTTTTAAATTAAACCCAAAAAAAGTTAAGGAGAATGGGCGAAAAAAAAACAAAAAAAAACCTTTATAATCAAAGTTATCGGGATGTTTTAGGCCTATACACAACGAAAAACAATAATCAATTGTTTTTTTTTTTTTAAAACGTAATTTTATCAAGGACCAAAACCCCCCCAAAAAAAACAACCAAAAAAAAAAAAACCCATTATAACCCCCGCCATGAAAATAACAACACAAAACGCAGGGAAAAAATCATTCACGCATATACACCATAACTAGCACGGGACTTTTTAAAAAAGCATAAGAGTGCTTTTTCCCCTTACACGATATCAAAAAATAAAACAAAAATAACACATCGCACACAATCCACAGCACTGCCGCGCCACACACACACACACACACACACCCAAAAAAACACACCACCACAAACACCAACACACACACACACACACACACACACACAAAACACAAAACACACACACACACACACACACAACCACACACACCAACACACACACAGAGAGTATAGGACCAACAGAACGAACAGAAATTCGGCAGACACTATCTACTACAGGGACGATAGATAGGACAAGAACCCCCCCCCCCCCACCCCTCAACACACAGCACAAGTACCTCACAACACAAGCACACACACACACACACACACAACACACACAAAAGTACACACACACACCACAATCTCCCCACACACACAAACACACACACACACTACACACACACACCACACACACACACACACACACACACACACATCATACAAGTATAGGAGGACCAACAGACGGACAAGAGAATTCAGCAGACACTATACAATACATGGACGATATAATAGGACAAGACCCGTGAGAGAGCGATACAATTAATGACAATGTAAATATAAGTGAAGGCACAACCAACATTAGCCATTCTTTATCAAGGTCACTACGGCCGTTCACACGCGCACACGCAACACACACACACACACACAAACACACACACACTAGCACACATACACACATACACACACACATACACACACACGAGTGCTAATCCATTATCCTCGAAATATAATAAACACACACATACACTACGCACGCACGTGACTGCACACACAAAGCGCGCACGCGCGCACACACACACACACGACACACCACGCCGCGCGCATACAAACAAACACACACACTTTTGCGACGCAATCATTGAACAGACACACACACATACACACGGCGGCACGCACACACACAACGCGCCTTTTGCCACGCAATTGTCCACACACATACACACACACCGCGCACACGCACACACACACACAAAGTACACACACACACACCACTACTAAACAGAGCAAACAAACCTTGATATTTACCTTGTTTTGGCTTTTTTTTTTCTTTAAATTAAACACAGTAATTTAATTAAAAAATAAAATTAATAATTATATTTTTAAAAAATTTTTTTTATTAATAATAAAAATTAAAAAAAAATAATGCCTTATTCCGACAGACACAAATCATTGTGTGTGTGAGTGTTTTGTGGTGTGTGTGTGTGTGTTGAGTGTGCGTGTTTGTGTTGTGTGTGTGTGTGTGTGGTGTGTGTTGTGTGTGTGTGTGACTGCTGTGTGGTGTGTGTGTGTACACTAGTATAGTGGTGAAAAAAGTGCGTGTGTGTATGTGTGTGTGTGCATAAGTGCGTGTCAAAAATTGTGTATGTGTGTGAACACGAGTGTGTGAAAAGGTGTGTAGTGTGGTATGTGTGTGTGTGAGTGTGCATGTTGGTGTGGTGTGTGTGTTGAGTGTGTGAGAAGAGAGAGAGAGAGAGAGAGAGAAGAGAGAGAGAGAGAGAGAGAGAGAGAAGTATTAGAGAGAGAGAGTGTGTGTGGAGTGTGTGTGTGTGTGTGTGTGTGTGTGTGTGTTGTGTGTGTTCTGAATGTGTAGACTCTTGCACTGCGCGCAAAGTAGTGAAAAGGGGAAGATGCAAGGACGAAAATGGAGATTGAAAGGTGACGAAGATGTATGGGTGGGGCAGATAGATAGAACGATAGAACCTAGAACGATAGATAGATAAGATAGTGAAGATAGAGAATATAGAGAGAGGAGCATTGAGAGAGAGATAGAGAGATAGAGAGAGAGAGAATAAAGATAGATAGATAGATAAAGACTGATAGATAGATAATAGAAAGATAATAGATAGATATAGCTAGATAGATAGATAAGAAATTGAGAGATAGATAGTGAGAGATAAGAGAGAGTTATAAGATAGATAGATACATTGATAGTATATAAGAGATATATAGATAGATAGATTGATAGATAGTGAGATAGTGAGATAGAGATTAGAGAGATAGAGATAGAGAGATAAGAGAGAGAATAATATAGAGAGATAATAGATAATAATAGATAGATAGATAATAGATAAATTAGATAGATAGATAGATAGATAGATATAGATAGATAGATAGATTAGAGAAATAAGAGAGATAGATAGAGAGATAGAGAGAAGATGTTAATAGATAGAAGATAGATAGATAGATAGATAATAGATAGATAGATAGACTTGATAGATGTGTAGGTGGGTTGGTGGGCAGAGAGAGAGAGAGAGAGTGAAGAAAGAGAGAGAGAGAGAGAGAAGAAAGAGAGAGAGAGAGAGAGAGAGAGAGAGAGAGAGAGGAGAGGGTTGGAAGGTGGGCAGGAGACAGAGACACAGAAGACACACACACAGCAGAGACAGAGACAACAGAGAGCCAGAGAGAGCTAGCTCTGTCTGTCTGTCTGCCCCCCCCTCCCCCACACCCCCCCTCCCACCTGTCTCTCTCTCTCTGATGTTGTAGTGGGGGAACAGGGATAAAGAGGTGAAGGTATGGGGAGGGCAAGGGAGAAGGGGTGGGGAAGAGAGGGGAGAGAGAGGGAGTAGGGAGGAACACCATGACTTGTTCCTGAGGGCCAGCGCCTTGCCATCCATCGGTGTAAGTGACGAGTACTTGGCAATCTTGACAGAGAAAAGTGTGTGTGTGTGTGTTAGTGTAAGTGTGTGTGTGTGTTGTGTGGGGTGTGTGTGTGTGTGTGTGTGTGGGGGGTTGGGGTGTTGTGTTGTGTTGTGTTTTTTTTGTGTGTTTTGTGTTGTGTGTGTGTGCGGTTGTTTTTGTTTGTGTGTGGGGGGTGGAGAGAGGGGAAAGAGAGAAGGAGAGAAGAGTGGAGAGAGAGAGAGAGAGAAGAGAGAGGAAGGAGAAGAGAGAGAGAAAAAAGTGAGTGTGTGTTTTTTTTTTTATTGGGGTGTGTTGTTGGGGTTTGTTTTTGGTGGGGGTTTTTTTTTGTGTTGTTTGTTTTGCGTGGTGTATGTGGGGTTTGGGTGTGTGTGAGTGTAGTGCGTACGTTTTTGGGGGATGCCTGAAAGTGTGGAGTGCGTTTGGGGTTGTGGCCGCGCGGGGTTTGTGGGCTGTGTGTTGTGTCCTTTTTGTGTGTGGTTTTGTGTGTTTTGGTGTGTTGTGGGTGGGGTGTTGTGTGTGGGGTTTCGTTTTGGGTGTGCGTGTGAAAAATTTTTAAAGCCACGTAGCGCAGAAGTAAGGGGAGGGGGGGTAGAATAGGTCAGTATTTGCAGCAGCAGCAGCAGCTGGAGGCCGGGGGGAGAAATTAGTAGTGTAGGGGGGAGAGTAGGAGTAGGGGAAGGAGAGAAAAAGAGTGTCGTAGTAGTGTAGTAGTAGTAGATCTAAGTAATAGTAGCATTTTGTAGCTTTGTAGTTTACAGTAGTTTTTAAGGGGGTTTTCTGTCCTTTACCCTTTTTAAACAAGAGAACAAAAAGTAAAAAAAAAATCTGGGGAGAAAGAAGAAGACGACAAAAAGAAGAAGAAGAGACGACAGAGAAAGAAGGGGGAGGGAAAAAAACAGAGAAAAAAGGGGGCAGAGAAAAAAGAGAGGGGGAGAAGAGAAAAAAGGGGGGGGAGAGAGAGAGAGAGGAGAGAGAGAGAGAGAGAGGAGAGAAAAAAAGAAAAAAAAGGGGGAAAAAGAAAGACAGACAGACAGACAGAAGAAAAAAACAAAAAAGACAAAAAAAGACAGCAGACAGAGACGGGGCAGAGAAGAAGAGGAGAGAGAGAGACAGAGAGAAAGAGAGAAAAAAAAGAGAGGGAAGAAAAGAGACGAGACAAAAAAGAAAAAAGGGGGACAGACAGAACAACAAACCCAGAAAGACAGAATAGAGGGGGGGGGGGGGGGGTAGGTGGGGGGGGAAAAAAATGGGGAAATCGAGAAGAAAAGGGGGGGGGGAAGGGGGGGGGGAGAGAAAAGGGGGGGGGGGAGGGAGGGGGGGGGATGGACAAGGTCAAGGGGGTATGTTTAAAAGTTTTTGTCTTCCTCTGATGGGCAAAAAAAGATCTGACCCCAAAATTTTTCCGATGGTTTGGGTTTGGCTTGCGTTTTTTTTGGGGGTTGTGTGTGGTGGGGGGTGTGTGTGGTGTTTGTGTGTGTGTGGTTTTGTGTTTGTGGGGGGTTTTGTGTGTGTGTGTTAATCAATCAATCAATCATCAAAAATTTTTTTTAATTTTTTTTTTTTGGGGTGTGGTTTTTTGTTTTTTTTTTTTTTTTGGGGGGTTGCATATCTAAGAGAACCAAGCACTGTTTTTTTTGTTTTGGGGGTTTTTTTTTTTTTTTTTTTTTTTTTTTTTTTTTTTACTGTGTAGATTTATTTTTCATGTTGAAAGGAAAACGCACGCGCATGGTTTTTTTTTTTTGAATTATTATTTTTTTTTAATCTGGGGGGACCCATTTTTTTTGGGGGTTTTGGTGTGTTGTGTGTGTGTGTGTTGTGTTTTTGTGTGTGTGTGTGTTTTTGTGGTGTTTTGTCCCCGGGTGTGTGTGTTGAGTGTGGTGGGGTGTGTGTGTTTTTTTTGGGTGGGGGTGGGCGCGCGCGCGCGCGCGCGCTGTGTGTGTTTTTTTTGAAATTGATTTTGTAACCCTTTTTTGGGGGGAAAAGCTGAGCCCCCAAATTTTTAAATTTGCAAACTAGAATTTTTTGGGAGTTTTGTCATACTTCTAAAAAAAAAAAAAAAAAAAAAACCCCCATGCGGTTACGCTTTTTTTGATAATACTTTACTTCATGAATGCTGGCTTATCTATGGTTTTTCATTTTAGCATTTGTAAATTTTTGGTGTTTATTCCAAAAAAATTTCAATGACAAAATTTAAAATGTGTTATTATCTTTTATTTTTTATCATCTTTTTTTCCATTCCTTTTCCAAAAATTTACCTTTTATTTTTTCTTTTTTATTTCATTTTCCCAATCTACTTTTTTTTTCTGGCGACCGTGGGGGCCCCCCTGAAGACTTGAAAACCCCTTTTCCCCCCTTTCCCCCTTTGTTTTGCCCCTTTTCAAAGTTTTTTTTGTTTTTTGGGCCCGTCCATTCGCTAATGTTGTCCTCCCTTTTTTTTTTTTGGTTTTTCCCCTTTTTTTTTTTCCCCCTTGGACCCGTGGGGCCCTTTTTTATTGTTTTTTTTTCAAGTCCTTTCGATCTTTTTTACAACCGTAAAACCAAAATTTTAAAAAATTTCGCTTCTTTTTTGGGGGGATAGAAGGTTTTTTGGAGAGAACCCCAAAGGTTTGCTGGATTCTGTTAGCCCCTTCTTTTTGCTTTTGTTTTTTTTCTTAGGAGATGCCAAGGGCCCCCCCCAAGCACTCCTTTTTTACCCCCTGCACTCCTTTTTTTCCAAATAAACCCCTTTTTGGGGAAAAATCGATTCCCCAAATTTTTTAAATTTTTTTTTAAAAAAAAAAACATGCTGCATAAATTTTTTGGGGGGGAAACCCCCAAAAACCCCTTTTAAAAAAAAAACCCCTTTTTTCTTGTATATAAATATATAAATATATATATATAATTTTTTATATATATTTATATATTATATATTAATATAATATTTTATTCTTTTAATTTTTATGTTTACTTTTTTACTTTTTTTTTTTCTTTTGGGGTTGTAACCTGCCTGAATTTCTCTGTTTTTTTTTTAAAAAAGTTTTTAAAATTTTTTAAAACTAAATTTTTTAATTTTTTTAAACCCTTCTGAAGGGGGTTTGGGGTTTTCTGATTCTAAAATCGATGGGTTTTTTTTGCAAAAACTCTAGGGTATGGTGCCTGCTTTAGGGGCCCAAAATTTTTTATGGTTTTTATCAATGTTTTGGTTGTCAAAATAACCCAAAACGTCAAAAACCCCCCCAAATCCCCCCCATTAAGGGGTTTTTCTTCGCACATTTTTACACACACCACACACACACACACACCCCAAACACACACAACACAAACAACCGCCCCGCGCGCGCGCGCCGCGCGGGGCGCGGCGCACACAAAAAAAACCCCACACGGGTTTTTCATTTCCTCTCTCTCTCTGTTTCTGGGGTCTTTGTCGTCTATCTCCCCTCCAGTACACTCTCTTTTTTTTTTGCCCCTTTGTTCTCTGCCTGTCTGCCCGTCTCTTACCTCTCTCACACACACAAAAACACACATAACACACATACACACGCAAACAGAACATTTTTCGAAAACGTTAAATCCTGTTCCCCTTTTCGTAAGATAGGCCATCGTTCCGGGGGGAAAATGACATTTACAAAACTGAAAACCAACCCGGGGGGACTGGGGAAAAAAAAACAAAAAAATGCTTATCCCCTTTTTTCGATATAAAAAAAAAAATAAAAAACCATACCCAGAGAGAGAGAAAAAGAGGGGAAAGGGGAGAGAGAGAAAAAGGGGGGGAAAGGGGGGGGGAAGAGAGAGAGAGAGAGAGAGGGGAGAAGAAAAGAGAGGGGGGAAAGAGAGAGAGAGGAGAAAAGGGGAAGAAGACGACGAAGACAGAAAAAAGACAGACAGCAGACAGACAACGAAAAACAGACAAAAAAACCAAGACAAAAGAAAAGATGAATCAAAAAAATAAAAACCCCCAAAAAGGGGGCAGAAAGCATAACAAACGAAATTTAACCCCTTAACCCCCCCCCCCCCCCTAAAAAACCCACACACACCCACAAAACACCCACCCCACGCAGCACGCACGCACCACCACACCCCCACACACCCCCACCCCGCACCACGCCCCCACGCACGCACGCACGCCCCAAAACCCCAAATACCCACACACACACCCCACTGTACTAAACCCCCCCAAAAAAACAAAACAAAACAAACCAAGTTTTTAAAAAAAAAAAACCCCAAAACCCCCGACACAAAAAAAAAAAAAACAAAAACCCCGCAAACAACAACAACAAAAAACACACACACACACACACACAAAACCACACACACACACACACACACACACACACACCACACACAAAAACAAAAACCAAAACCAAAAAATCCAACAACAAAACGAAAAAGACACGCGAGACGACGACCGTCCCCAAGTTTTAACATTTTCTCCGTGAAAAATTGCAAGCAAGAGAACAGTAAAAAAAAGGGGCTTTTTCAAAACCCTTTAATTACGTGTACCTTTTCCTCCAAGGCTCAATACGATTGGCCGATTTTTTTTATGGTCACTACCAAGCCCTCTCCCTCCCCCCCCCCTTACGTCCCCCCCCCTCCCCCCTCCCCCCCTCCTCATTGCTTTTGTCTTCTCTTTTTTTTTGTTTTTTTTTCCCCCCCTTTTTTTTTTTTTTTTTGTTTTGGTTTGTTTGTGGTGGTTTTTTGTGTTTGTGGGGGTTTTTTTGGGGTGTGTTGGTGTGGTTTGTGTATGTGGTTTTTTTGGTTGTTGGTTTGGGGGGGGTTTTTGGGGGGGTGGTTTGTGTGGGGTGTTGTTTGTGTAGTGTGTTGTGTGTTGTGTGTGGGGGGTTTTGTTGGGGGATGTTTTGTGTGTGTGTGTTTGCGTGTGTGTGTAAATGTTGTGTGTGTCCCGCCTTTTTTTCTGGGTGTCTATCGTGGGGGGTTTTTTTGTGTGTGTGTGTGGGTGTGTGTGGGGTTTTTTGTGTTGTGTAAAAATGTGTGTCTTTTTTTTTTCCCTTTTTTTTCTCCCCCCTCTCTCCTCTCTCCCCCTCGATTTTAATTTTTTTTTCCCCCTCTCCTCCTCCCCCCTTTCCCCCTTTTTTTCTCTCCCCCCTTTTCCCCCCCCCCTCCCCCCCTTTTTTGGCCCCCCCGGGTTTGGGGAAAAAAAAAAAAAAATTAAAAAAAAATCTGTTTTCCCCCTTTAAAAAAAAAAAATTTTTTTAAAATTTTCCCTTTTTTTCAAAGAAAATTCCCCCCTCTCTCCCCAAACCTTTTTCCCCATTTTCCCCCCTCTTCTCCTCTCTCCCCCTCTCTCTAAAAACCCCCTCCCCCCCTCCTCCCCCAAAACCCCCCCCCCTCCTCTCAACCTCCCCCCCTCTCCTCTC
>JASPKP010008906.1:2500-10980 GCA_030674155.1 Stramonita haemastoma
CAACAAAAGAAAAAAAAAACAATAAAAAGAAATGTAGTACCAAATATACCTCTTAGGACAGGACCTACAGAACTCAGTATATGAGGTCATATTAACTAATGGGAGATTGGTATTTGAGTAAGCCTACCCCTGTAGCGGTCATATTTTTGTTTGGTTGATGTTGTTTGTGTGTGTTGGGTTTTATGTTTTCTTTTTCTCTCTTTTATGTCAGTTTTCTAAGATTTTGGCGTTCATGACAAATCACATGTGATTGTTGCTTACGTGTCACTAGCTATGTAAAGGACTTCATGATTTGATGATGCCCTTTTTCTGGAACCTTCAAAACGTACTGACCCAGGGAAACTGTCAGAGATGTAGTAATAACAATGTTTTTAGTGAAAAATTTGTTGTTTCTTGTTATTTTATATATCTAGCTTTATTTTTTTGTATTTTGAGGATAATGGAATAAGCACTCGTGTGCTTCTTTTTATATCCAGTCCCCGTGTGTATGCATTGTTGTCAATTTTGTCATCCGTTCTCACTGGCACACAATGGCCTAATTTTCCAAAATGCGGAACAGGGTTTAACGTGTCTTTTGTAAACAGGTGTTGTGTTATGTCCAAGAGGGTTGGTCTTTTCCATCTTATCTTGCTAAAATACAGCGAATTCATTTTTTTCTACAGTTTTAGACCTCTATCCCTCTGTTTCCCTCTCCCATGACTGTTTACTTTAAGTCATTTGTATTAAAGATAGCCTAGAAACTGTGCAGTTTGCAAATATGCCTTTTGAATCAAACAATGTACTTTCTTTCGAAAACAAAGTTACCGTTCCTCTACCATGTAGTGAACTTTCAAATAAGTTTAAAATAAGTTGTTAAACATGATAAAATGTTAAGACATCCTGAGCAAACTTTAAGCCTATGTTTCAAAGGTAAGTGCAAGTATCTGCAGCTTTTAGTGGACGTAAGTTTGTTCTTGCTTAATTGAACCACGGTATCTCTACACACCCTTTATATCAGTCATTATTGTCTGATTACCGACATAGAGAGTAGACAATCTTTCTTATGTTGTTATTATTTCAGCAGTCACAGTGAAGTTCTTGTAAGGTAATGTGTCTGCACAACAAAATCTGTTTGGCCAGAAAAATAAGGTTGTACCGGACAAATGGCACAAGCCAATTGAAATTTTAAAAAGAACAGAAAAGACTCATTTTGTGAAGATTGCATGGCTTTAAAACAAATTGGAAAATTTGAAAAAAAAAATCCTGTTTTTTGTTTTCATCCGTATTTCTTTAGGGAATAGTCATTAAGTGTGTCTCGCCAATAACAAAAATCACCAGACTTCTTTGAAATAGACATCAGTTTTAAGTGAGAAACAACGAGGAGTGAGTTTTCTTTCATTAGTTTGTTGCTTTAAAAAGTCACAGAAACACAATTTTATTTAATTATTGCGTTTTCCTAATTATATATCTTTTTCACACATACACACACACACACACACACACACACACACACACACACACACACACACACACACACACACACACACACACACACACACACACACACACACAAGTGTGTGTGTGTGTGTGTGTTTCTTTGTTTGCTTCTTTAGTTTGTTTTTGGGGGGCGGGGTCGCTATTGGGTTGATGCTGTTTTTCCCCAAATATTTTTGTGTGTGAAAAAAACACAACCTTTCAAATCAAAAGGGCACTTGTTTTCCTCATTTGTTGGGTTGTTTTGTGGTCATTGAAATCCACACAAAACGACGTTGTTTTTCGGCTCACATTTCCTGTTCATCTCTTTTTTTCTGCTTTTGTCACCAGCTTGGCATTCGAATTCCATGATTGGATGACATTGAGGTCCTTTACTTGCTCAATTTTTGCCCCGTTCTGTCCCTGGCTCTCTTTGATCTTCAGTCTCTCTTTGCTGTCTCGTGGCTCCGTGTGTCGCCTGAAGCTGTAGTTTTTATGTTGCTTGGGAGGTTTGTGATTTCTTTTATTTGATTTCTTGTTTGCTTGATTGGTGGGTTGGTTTTTTTTCCATTATCTTCAATCTGTAGTTTGATCTGCATGCCCGATAAAAACAAGCTAAGCAGGACAAAGGTGCGGTCCGGTTTTTTCTCCAGTCTGATCATGTTGTTTTCTTCCTCCTGTTCTGTGTCTTGGTATCACAGTTATTTACATGAGCCCTGGTATTTGCTCACCACAGCATTGCTGGAGTTTAAATGATTTTTTTATATCTTGTTTTGCCAGCACGTTCAAAACCCTGATTGGTCTATTTTCTGGGGTTTGTAGGTGTGGTGTGTTTGTGTATATTTTTGTTGTGTTTTGGTATAGGAGTCTAGTCTTTAAAAAAGGTCAGCAAAAAACTGAAAATTGATAGAATTTGAAAGAGAGGAACTTTTTTTTCCAACCTGGCAAAATTGATAAAAGACTGGATGACACAGGGCACAATTCCAAATTGGTGAAGTTTTCCTAAACTTGCAATGTAAATTCCTTAAGTCACAAGTTCGGGTCTTAACGGCAGGGAATGAGTTAAACTGTGGGAACCTTTAGGATGGCAGGTCAGTAAGGTTGCAGGCATACCAGAATTTTGGTTTTTCCTTTCGTAAGTTTGTGGGTAGAAAATTAATTATGGATGGCAAAATTTATGTGCTGTGTGTCAGTGTCTGATGCATATCAGAAATGTCTCTACATATGCAAGCGTCTAAAATTGCATCAGTGTACCTGGTCATTGTTTGTCAAGTCTCTATTTAATCAACACTTTTAACAGGTGTTGTGCAGCGTATTATAAAACATTTAAAACGCTAGAATTTCTTTAAACAACTCAAACTGGGAAAATGCCGCCACTCCATTCCATGGCGCATTGATGTGTCATTTTACACTCTTGTTACTGACGCTTGGGGATTGTTGTTGTTGCTTCGATTTTACGTCTGTTCACTCAAAGTGATATTAGACGATGGGAAGGGAAGGGGAGGGTCTAGTATGTTGATGGATGTGTGCAGTAAAATGGGTGTCTTTTTCTTAATAATGTATACAGTACATAGATTTGGGTTAAACAGTGATAACAACAAGTAAATACATAACAATTGCTAGTATGACTTAAAACTATAACAAATTTCCTAAAGAACTATCCATTAAAGATTTTGCTATACGAAATGCCAAATTAAGATTTTTAAAAATCTTATCCAAGGATTTTTCCGAGAAAGAGGGTAAGAATGGTTTTAGACTCTTACATTCAAAAATTATGTGACTGTTTGTAATTTTCTCACCGCACAAACATTTTATATTTTTGCTATATTTAGTGATGAACGCATTCAGTTTTATCCGATAAAATAAAGCCCTAACCTTTCTTGCTGTGAAAAAACTTGTATTGATCTCAGAGCGATCGATATCCTTTAAATTAGGGACAGTGAATGAAGACCTTTCTAATATGCGCTCCTTTGGGTAATAAGCCTTTTTGGCCCTGCTCCACGATGCCTCTTCTAGTAAGTGATAGCCTTCTTGTAAAGATAATGGAACGTGTAGTTCTACAGAATCCTCTCCATGTTTTGCACCTCTCTTTGCAGCTCTGTCAGCCCACTCATTTGGTAAGAATCCCACATGAGAAGGTACCCAACAGAAAGTGACACAAATACCCCTTAAAGCTAAAACATGTATAACATGATTGATCTCTAATATAACTTTAGACTTTTTCTTAGAACGCTTGGGGATGTTTGACCTGTTGTGGCTCATGTAAATGTGCTGTTCAGGAAATATGTGGCCTCTCCAAGGAGAAAAAATAAGCTAGATTCAACGCAAAAATAAATACAGAAACACAATAAAACTAATGATAATATATGGAATTTATATAGCGCCTGATCTTGCGAAGCTAACAAACTGAAGCGCTTGTATTCAAGTTATTTGCAATTATCAGCCAACAAACAATCCAGAGTGTATAGTTAAATCTACCTTCTATGAAATGAGGCGTACAACATTACTGTGTAATGTCACATCAGATTATCATGCTGATTGGTCTTTGAGTAATATGACACTTGTGATGATTTCTGTATCACTTTACCAGACAATGGCCTGGAGCATCGCATTCCACTGTCCATGACAATTTGACATGATTGTGGTGTCCACGTCATCATTATAACCATACCATGGTGCTCACCTAATCTGCCACTGTGAGACTTTGAACCTAAAAACAAAAAAATCAACAAAACTTCCTGGCTCTGAGACACTTGCAGGAGAATGATGACAACAGAGTGAGGAGAATGATCTCACTGCTGTGTATGGTTTTTTCCTCGTTTGTGAACAGTCCTTGCAGAATGTCCAGGAGTGTAGGTCCTGTAACCCTTTTTCACATAGTACATAAAATCCATTTTCCAAAAATTCGAAAAGATTTATTATTGTGTAATCCTATCAATAAACAAAACGGTAAAATGGTCTATAATCCAGATGTGCTAAAACAGTCAAACCTAAATGGGATTTTCTTAGACATTAGAAAGATGAGTTACCATATTGTACCATTTGAAGGAAACTTTGCAGGTGTCATACACGCAGTAATGACAATAATATCCTCAAGTCGAGTTTGCACACACACACACACACACACACACACACACATATATATATATATATATATATATATATATATATATATATATATATATATATATATATATATATATATATATATAAATAAGCCACCCTGGGGACTCCAACTCCCCGATTTTTCCTCAGGGGTGGTGTCTAAATACGACACCTGTGTGCATGCTGGGGTTTTTTTTCATAATTTTGTCATCCGCTCCTACCGGCACATGATGGCCTGCTCTTTCGAAAGGCGGAACGGGGTTTTAATGTGTGTGCAAGATGTTCTGCATGCGTTCGCACATGGGGCCTTGGTTTATAGTCTCATCCGAATAACTATAACTATAAATATATGTATATATATATATATACATATATATATACATATATACATATATTATACATATATACATATACATATATATATATATACATATATATATATATATATATATATATATATATATATATATATATATATATATATATATTATATATATTATATATATCATCAACTACAATTTTGGTGAATCAAGCTTAGGTCCTTCTTCACCAAAAACATGCAATCTGCGAACAGCACTCGCGTTCGTTGTTGTGTGTGACAAAATCAATGCAGGTGTATGATCATATTAACACATTTCCTTTCACCTAGCTCGCGTGATACTAACAATGGTGTGATTACATTATGACTTCCCTTTCCTTGTGTGGGGGGGTCTTTGCTTGATGCTTGCTGCAATGCAATTTACCTCTCCCTCATTCTCGCTATCGAATGAATAGTCTGCAGAGCTACGCAGATTATCCTGCTATTTCTCCTGCGTTCATGGAGTACACGGCTAACTGCTGTGTCATTAAGGATATTATCAGTCAAGCGTGCAGTGTCAGTTTCTGTGCAGGTATTGATTTCCTTTTTCATGGCAGAAACGATTATGGCGTGTTTGAATACTAATGGTAATTATCACTTGTAGCTTTGATTGCGTTTATTGATTGTTAGAAGAGTACATTTCAATTAATTCATTACCATGCACTGAAAGTTCTCGCTTCATGAAATTTCAAAGTGTTTGGCTTTCAAACCAAGTTGTACAATGTATAATGAATAACATAGCATCAAAGGGGAATGTCTGCTATGTAGAGAATACTTCATCCTTCTGTTCTGTGTTGTTCTATAGATAACTGTGAAATAGTGCACTTCCTACCTACACAGTGAACTTGTCCTTTGGGTGTTGTATTTCCTTTGATTGGTACAATCTTTAGGTAAGGGGTTATTGTGTGTGTGTGTGTGTGTGTGTGTGTGTGTGTGTGTGTGTGTGTGTGTGTGTGTGTGTGTGTGTGTGTCTGTGTGTGTCTGTGTCTGTGTGGGTGTGCACGCGTGTTCGCGTGTGTGTGTGTGTGTGTGTGTGGCGCGCGCGCGCGTGTGTGCGCGTGTGTGTGTGTGTGTGCGCGCGCGCACGCACGTGCGCGCGTTTATTAAGGTGTATTTCTTACTTTAGGCCTGTTCTAGGTAACTGTCGTAGTTATCAATAGCAACTGCGACATTGGCTGCTTTTGGCAGTGAATGCTACACACTATTGTCCTTTTTTTGCTTATAACTGAGAGGACTGCTAATTAAACACATTCACCGAATTCGAAATGAAGCTAACTTAGCGAGGCGCAAAAAAATGTTGCATACACAAAAATCTCAACATTGGTGAACTTCGGAGCAGAGAAACGAAACAAAAAGTATACCGAGTAAATCTTGTCTTTATGGTTGTGTTTGTGTACATTTATTTGTTCTTTCAAATTAAGTATTTCTATAATACCAGATAATTTTATACGACAACGTGTGGACAAGGTGGAAAGGTGGAATATAGGGGCAATGTGGAAAATGCAGATGGTAAGTTTTATGAAAATAAGAACATTGGATTTTTTTAAAGTGTTTGTGTTTGTGTGTGTGTGTGAGAGCGTGTGTGTGAGAGTGTGTGAGAGTGTGTGTGAGGGTGTGTGAGTGTGTGTGTGAGTGTGTATGTGTGAGAGAGAGTGTGTGTGTGTGTGTGTGTGTGTGTGAGTGTGTGTGTGAGAGAGAGAGAGTGTGTGTGTGAGTGTGTGTGTGTGTGTGTGTGTGCGTGTGCGTGTGCGTGTGCGTGTGTGTGTGTGTGTGTGTGCAGGCATGTTGACAGAAAACCCACACGTACTCATGCAAGTGCACATAATTATATGGATTACATGTATGCGTGTTTTGCCATATGTCTCTCTTGTCTTTTATCTTCAGTCTCTTGCCTTTTTACATCATATCAGTGAAGGATAATATATTCTAGCAAGTTTTTTTTTTATAGGACGAGGTCTTTCAGTAATCAGAGCGCTCGCTTTCCCCAAGCTAAGTTTAAGCAGCATTGAGCTTGGTTACCAAGTGGATGGGTGACCGTTTGCGCGCCTTGGTTTCAATACAGTTCCCCAGTTCACCCAGCTGTAGATGTGTACCTTTCCTCTTTAGGGTCAAGGAAGGTAAAACAGCGAGAGAGAGGAGATGGACGCCGCCCTCAATATGCTGGCCCCTAGAGAAGCTGAGGCCTCTGGTTCCTCGCTCTCCTGTGTCCACAAAGTTATGGGACACCTTTACCATTTAGCTTTATGAGCACCATTGTGCAGAAACAAGTGTGTGTGGTAGTTTGAAATAAATGGAAGAGAACATTAGTTGTAGGATTTTCACTTTCATCAATCTCATGTTACACATCATAACCCTACTTCCTGTTAGTGTTCTGGCAAGAGAGGAAGTGTTCGTGACAAGTTGTCTGTGACAGAATAGGTATAAGGGGACATGCACGTTTAAAAATAAGACGTTAAGGTTCTTTTTTTTTATCAGGCTTGTTTCTACTTCTCAATCTGTTCTTGTTTCAAAGCACAAGGAGCGTCAGTGCTTAAAGAGACACATTTTGACAAGTTCATATCACAGTGTGCATGTGATTTTGGGGCACGCCTGTACACACGAACACACATACACACACAAATATATATACATATATATGATATAAATGTGTATATATATATGTATGTATGTATTATGTGTGTGTATAATATATATATATATATATATATATATATATATATTATATATATATATATTGTGTGTGTGTGTGTGTGTGTGTGTGTGTGTGTGTGTGTGTGTGGTGTGTGTGTGTGTGTGTGTGTTGTGTGTGTGCACAGGTTAGAAGAAATATTTTAAGCAATTTATATGGTTTCGACCTTCAGATTTTCAGTCAGTCATTTAAAAAGCAGGATAAATAACATCAACTGCCAAAAAAGCTTTCGAAAGTTCTCCTCTTGCGGAAGATAAATCACGTTATCCAAATGACTTCATGTTTGGGTCAGGTACATTTTCTTTCTGTTTAAAAAGATGATGTAGAATTTTGGAGAAGCTCATCAATGCAGAGAAGCGTATGAAGATACAAAATACGATGCACAAAAAGCCTTCCTAAGGGTCAATTGTATTTTTCGAGAAGGGATCGAAATTCCCTTAAAAGAAAAGTGATTTCAGTCCTTTTTTGTTTCTGAAAAGAAGAAGGCAATTTAACGTTGATATTAATCTGAACCCTTTTTTATATCAAAAACATATTTACTCATCTGTTTAAAGGGCCGGAAAACTATAGCAAACAGTGTCATCAAGAGTGACTTAATCAGTGACAGGTCACGTGGAAATAATCGTATTTATGGGGTGGGTGTTTGAAAAGGATACAGGAGCAAAGGCTTATACACTTGTTCTGCTCTGGTAAGCTTTGTTATCTATATATTAATATAATGATTATTTTTTTAACAGGGATGCTAAAACAACTTGCTTTTACAGAGCTTTCAGTAGAGCAAATATGTATGTTTCTATCTATACAGCACTCCGTTTTTATAGGGATAAGGTGTGTCAAACTGCACGCTACGTAACATAAAATGAAATTCCTTTTTTT
>JASPKP010008908.1:5000-10978 GCA_030674155.1 Stramonita haemastoma
GAGGCCCCGTGTGCTACGCATGTAGAACATCTTGTGTACTCACGTTAAATTCTGTTCCGCTTTTCGTAAGAGTAGGCCAATGTGTGCTGGTGGGAACGGATGACATTCACAAAATTGTATACACACGGGGACTGGATATAAGAAAGCGCATGAGTGCTTATTCTATTATCCTCGATGTGAAAGAATAAATAAATAAACAAACATTTTGAAGAGACTTTCACTAAAGTAATACTAAATCTCATGTCTCTGACAGTCTTCACAAACAGCATAAGTCGTAAAAAATCTCCATCAACTTAAGCTGTTTGAAGCCGCAGAAGATTTGTTTCTTGAAAGATTTTTCATGTGTACATCAACATTCACTTACAACTATACTCTAATCATATTTAAACACACATACACACACATACACACGCAAAACACACACGCACGCACGCACACACACACACCACTCAACACACACACACACCACACACACACACACACACACACACACACACACACACACACACACACACACACACACACACACACACACACACACACACACACACACACACACACACACACACACACACACACACACACAAAATTAATGGTGACAGGATAGCCTTGTGGTAGGAACATTGCCCTCGCAATGTGACGACCAGACTTTGAATCCCGTTTGATGGAATTTTTCCCCTGGAGTTAACATCAGTGCTGACACCACTCTCCCCAAAAGCCTTTTAATGCGACTGTAAACCAGGCCCGGTGTGCGAAGGCATACACAACATCTTGCCCACGTTAAATCCTCTTCCGCTTTTCGTAAGAGTAGGCCATTGTGTGCTGGTGGGAACAGATGACATTGACAAAACAGCACACACAAGGGAAAATAAAAAAAAAAGCACATGAGTGCTTATCTCATTATCCTCGATATAAAATAATAAAATATAAAAAATGATAAACATACACGCACATTCACACACACACATTCTCACACACACACACACACACACACACACACACACACACACACACACACACACACACACACACACAACACAAATAATATATATATATATATATATATATATATATATATATATATATACTCTTCTGTAGTGTTTTGCCCTTGTAAATCCAGTGTCCCTAACAGTGAACAGACAATGACTAAAGAATGGCTAAACCACATATTTCTGACAGCTTTCACAACTTGCGTAAGTCGTATAGAATCTTCATCAACTTAAGCAGGTTGAGGCTGCAGAACATTCGCTTAGAACTTTAAAGGTCTTTTACGTGAAATAAACATGCATCCACAACTACACTCTAACCATGTTTAGACACAGGGTACATAACTGTTGCCATGGTTGAGGTAAAAGCATTTTTTTGAATGCCCGTGAAGTGAATAACCCCCCCACCCCCCCACCCCACCTTTCCACCCCTCTATTTTCATCATGGGGGAAACATCGACCTTTACTTAATAATGGTTGATTATATTTTAGCAGAGACGATTCAAGCTTTATGTCATAGGTGTGAGTGAGAGCAGATGGACTGGATCTGGGAGGATGAAAACCTTCACTGGAGAAACCGTCCTCTACTCTGGGAGAGACGACAACATGCACCACGAGGGAGTTGCCATCATCCTCAAGAAAGGTGTAGAGCGATGCCTGCTAGAATGTAAGCCAATAAACAACAGACTTATGAGTGCCAGATTGAAGGGCAGGCACATCAACATGTCCATCATTCAGTGCTACGCACCGACCAACGACAGTAGCAAAGAAGACAAAGACAATTTCTACAGCCAGCTCCAGACAGAGACAGAAAAAACCCCACGGCACGACCTTCTAGTCATCATGGGGGATCTGAACACTAAGGTCGGAAATGACAACACCGACTATGAAAGAGTCATGGGGAAGCATGGTATGGGGACCAGGAATGACAATTAAGAGAGACTGGTAGAGTTCTGTGCCATGAACAACCTGGTGATAGGAGGGACCCTCTTCACGCACCGTGACATCCACAAGCTGACCTGGAACTCGCCAAATGGAAGAGACAGAAACTAGATTGACCACTTGATGATCAACGGTGTATGGCAACTCTCCATTCTGGACATGAAGACCATGCGCAGTGTGGATGTTGGAAGTGACCATCACCTCGTGACAGCAACCATCCAGACAAAGTTGAAGAAGACTGAAGCCAGGCCAGCCACTCAGGCACGCTTTGACACCCAGCGACTGAGAAGCAATATCGTAAAGGCTGACTTTGTCTGTGACCTAAGGAACAGATTTCAGACCTTACAAGACCTGACAGATCAACAGGACATAGACTCAACATGGAAGCATACTGCCATGATATACACCGAGAGCAGCAAGTCGACGTTAGGCCACCGAAAGAAGAAGACAAATAAAGACTAGATCCAGCAGGAGACGTTAGATGCCATAGAGGAGAGAAGACAGATCAAGAAAAGAATGCTACAGACAAAATCCCCACGACTGCAAGACAGACAAGAAGAGATGTATAGAGAGGCTAACAAGAAAGTGAAGTGACTTGCACGCCGCGATAAGAGAGATGCCATGGACCAACTTGCAGCTGAAGCAGAGGAGCGGCAGCAAAAGGGGAGCAGGGAAGAGTCTTCAGGATCACAAAGCAAGTGTGTGGCAAGTTCAAGGGGAGCACAGGGGGCCCAGTCAAGGACAAACAGGGAAAACTGCTGACAACTGAGAAAGAACAAGAAAATAGATGGACCGAACACTTCAGCGAAGTTCTCAATCGACCATCTCCTGAAGAGACAACAGACATTGCAGAAGCTGCAGAAGACCTGGACATTGACACTGACCCTCTGTCAAAAGAAGAAATAGTGGCTGTGATCAAGACACTCAAAAATGGCAAGTCGCCAGGCCGGTACAACCTTGATGCAGAACTGATCAAGGCTGATCCTGAGCTGGCAGTGACCATTCTTCAGCCACTGTTCACAGCCATATGGGAGGGAGAAAAAGTACCTGATGACTGGACCAAAGGGGTAATTGTCAAGATCCCCAAGAAAGGAGCCCTGAACGATTGCAACAACTGGAGAGGAATCACTCTTCTGTCAGTGCCAAGCAAGATACTGGCCAAGGTCATCATCAGAAGAATGTCAGATGCTGTAGACAAGTCATTGAGAAAAGAGCAGGCAGGGTTCAGAAAACAAAGAAGTTGTACTGATCAGATCTTCGCACTACGTACCATCATTGAACAGTGCACCGAGTGGCAAAGGCAACTATATGTGAATTTTGTTGATTTTGAAAAGTCCTTTAACAGTATTCACAGGGACAGCCTTCGGAACATCCTACGACACAATGACATTCCATCGAAGCTGGTAAACCTGATTTAGAGTTTCTATAACAACTTCAGATGCTCAGTAGGCCATAGTGACACACTCTTTGAAGTCAAGACAGGTGTAAGACAAGGATGTGTAATGTCAGCCGTTCTCTTCAATCTTGTCATTGATTGGGTCATGAGGCAAACAACAGAAGACACTCCAAGAGGGATCAGATGGAACCTCTTCTCAACTCTTGATGACTTGGACTTTGCAGATGACCTGGCGCTACTATCCCACACACACCAGCATATACAGGACAAGACCAGCAGACTTCAAACCTTTGGACGGCAAGTGGGGCTATGAATCAGCACCAAGAAGACAGAGACAATGACAATAAATGTTAAAACACCAGCCCCTGTGAAAATAAATGGAACAGACTTACGTCAGGCGGACAAATTCACGTATCTCGGCAGCATCATCAAACCTGAGGGCGGCACCAAAGAAGACATCCACAGCAGACTGGGAAAGTCCAGGAATATGTTTAGGGAGATGAACAACATCTGGAGATCTCCACAGTACGGCACTAACACCAAACTGAAGTTGTACCAGAGCTGTGTTGTGTCTACACTCCTGTATGGATCTGAATGTTGGAGGATGACCAAGACAGATCTTGCCAAACTTAGATCCTTCCATACCACCTGCCTCCGGAGAATTCTTCGAATCTTTTGGCCAGAAAAGATTTCCAATGAAGATCTACTGAGGAAATGCAACCAAACTGACATGGACACCATCATTAGCAAACGAAGATGGAGATGGATTGGGCATATACTCCGGAGAGACACACAATCTGTCACAAGAACAGCACTGCACTGGACCCCAGATGGCAAGAGAAAGAGAGGAAGACCAAGAACAACATGGAGGAAGACAGTGGAATGTGAAATGGAAGCCATGCAACACTCTTGGAGTTCATTGACCAGGCTGGCCCAGGATAGGCAGGGGTGGAAAGTCTTTGTTGCTGCCCTACACACCACTGGGTGTAAAGGATGATGATGATGATGATATTGTAGCAGGCTGAATTTGTATATGCCTGCGTGCGTGTGTGTGTGTAGGTGTGTCTGTGTGTGTTTGTGTCTGTGTTGTGCTTAGCCAGTGAGAGATAAAGAGAGGTATGATTCGAGTTATTTCCCTTTAATGTGATTGTTAGTGTGCTAGATCTAGGAGAGAATGATCATGAACGGCATCTTTGATAAGCCATATCATTTGCATATATTCATGGATATAGTTGTTAAAAGTTTTTTCTTTACCCATTTTATCTAGATCAACTGCATTGAAAATCTCCTATAGATTACGATTTTTCCCCATTGACTTTTCCAAATTAGAACACATTGATCTCTCCATAAGCAAAGCATTCTGGGTTCCTGTTAGTGTAACTTATGCAGTAAATTGTGTTGTGGGATTAAAAATAGTATAGAATGAACTTTGTTTATATGCAAAAAACATTGCTAAGTTATAGCCACAAAAGATCCTAAGACTCATGGCATCTCTCAACACACGGCAATAAACTCTTATTGTTGTTTATAAGTTCCAATGAACAGAACTGAATGTGTAGCAGATTAGTGTGGATCTGTGTTTTTGCTTTGCTGTTTAAATATAAATATCTCCTGTCGTAGACATCTTTTGTTTATGATATGTATATCTTTTTTTTAATGGGATCAAGTTTTCCCCTCTCGTTCATAAAGTATTTTGTCTTGTTGAGTTTTTAGTGGTTTATTATTAAAAGTTATAGCTTCAAACTGTTCAAAGTAAGTATTTAGTGGCTTTGACCGCCGTTAGGTTGCAGGCAAATCAGTGTAGGGGAAAATGCAACCATGCACCTTAATGTTTGTATCTATTAGTTTATTTTGATGTATATGTATGGATGTCTTGCTCAGGCAGCAAGGTAATTAACATTGAAGCTGCATGGTAAACATAAAGGTGTCCCATAACCTAGGCAGTCGTAGAGGAGCGAGGCATCATAGACCTCAGCTTCTCTAGGGGCCAGCATGTTGAGGGCAGCACCGATCTCCTCTCCCTTGCTGCTTTACCTTATTTAACCCTAAAGAGGGCAGGTACCCATCAACAGCTGGGTGAACTGGGTGGACTGTACTGAACCAAGGCACGCAAACGTCACCCATCCAACTTGTAACCACCCTCTACCCTGTTTAACTTGACTGGGGGAAAGCAAGCACTATGACCACTGAGCTATACCGCCCCTAGAGCTGCATGATAAAACACAAAATCTACCACATTGGGGTCTCTAGTGGCGGATTGGTCTGCAGCTTCGTCATGTTGACTGTGCAGTCCCTGAGGCCTGTATGTATTTTATTTTATTTTATACCACTTTATGTCACAGCAGATTTCTCTGCGTGAAATTCAGGCTGCTCTCCCCCGGGAGAGCGCACGCCACAAGTGCAGTGCCTACCCATTATTTTTTTCCCCTCAGGGATGGTGTCTAAACACAACACCTGTGTGCATGCTGATTTTTTTCATAACTTTGTCATTGGCTCCTACCGGCACACAATGGCCTGCTCTTCCGAAAGGGGTTTTAACGTACGCACAAGATGTTATGCGTGCGTTAGGACACGGGGCCTTGGTTTATAGTCTCATTCGAACGACTTTGACATTCAGTTCGATTTTTTCACGGTTTACTTGTTGGCAGGCAAAT
>JASPKP010008909.1:0-10974 GCA_030674155.1 Stramonita haemastoma
GGGATAACATCAAAATAAAAGATATTAAACAATAATACTATACGCAGTACCAAATAACATACGGAAATAAGTACACTGCATATAATCAGGTAAGAGAAATGCGACAGTACACTACATATAATAAGGTGAGAAAGGTGCACTCATTCAGAAGAGAAAATCAGAAGTCACAATAAAAATAATTTGGATTAATAAAGAAGAAAAGAAACGAAAAAAAAAACAAAGAAAAAAAAACAGACCAAAACAAACAAACAAACAAACAAATAAACAACAACAAAAAAAAAAAACAAAACAAAAAAAAAAAAACCAAACAAACAAACAAACAAACAAACAAACAAACAAACAAACACCCCCCAAAAAAACAAAACAAAACAAAAAACAACAACAACAACAACAATAAACCGCTAATAAACAAAGAGCCAACAGGAGCCACCAAGAACATTATAATAAACAACTGAAACATCAATCTACGTCCATATGTCTAAAGTTATACAAGTCATTTAAATCATACATTTGGATAAAAGGGGAAAAAATAAATGATATTCTTATTTGAAGGGGGCGAGGGAGAATACTATAAAAAAATAAATTAAAAAAACAACACATCCCAGATGTTTATAGAATTAGCAAAACATTTTTAGAAATTGGATAATGATTTCCACGTACTCACATACTCTCACACACAATGAGCAGACAGCAAGCAGTCCTCGCATTGCAGTCCTAGTGAGTGTGTGTACGTGTGTGTGTGTGTGGTGTGGTGTGGTGTGGTGTGGTGTGAAGCTGTGGGTCATGTGGTTTTGGTGGTGTGGGTCATGTGGTGTGGGTGGTGTAGGTGTGATGTTGGTGAGGTGGTGTGGAGGAAGTATGGGTGGTGTGGATGTTGTGTGGATGGGGTGTATTGTTTGGTGTGTGATGTGGTGCGAAATGTGATGAGTGTGAAATGTGATGTGTGTGATGTGAAAGTAGTGTGGGTGGTGTGTGATGTGATTGTTATGTGGTGTGTGATGTGGGAAAGCGATGTGGTCCAATGATGTGATGTTTTCTTTAAGGTTTGTGATAAGGATGATGTGTGATGTGTCGGTGTTGTGGTAAAATCGATGTGGCAAGGGTTCTGTGGAGATATGGTAACGTGAGTTGGTGATGTGGCGATGTGGCAAGGGCGGTGTGGTGATGTGGTAAGGGCGGTGTGGTACTGGTGATGTGGCAACGGTGATGTGATAACGCATGTAGTGTGTTAATGTGATGTGGTACAGGCAATGTGATCTATGGGCGATGTGATGTGGTAAAGGTGATGTGATGTGGTACAGGCGTGATGCGGTGACGAGGTAAAAGCGATATGGTGGATGTGGTGAAGGTGTTGTGAAAAGGCATGTGGTGATGAGGTAAAAGAGATGGATGTGGTGAAGGTGTGGAAATGTGATGTGGTGATGTGGTAATGGTAGTAAGGGGGATGTATGGTACACGTGATGTGTGGTGTTGGTGTTCTCGTGTGAGTTCTGCGGGTGTGGTTTGTGTAGGATGGGTGTTTTGCTGTGGTGGATGTGGTGTACATGATGTGGTGGTGTGTGGGTGATGTGTGGTGTGGTGTGGGTGTGCAGTGAATGTGGTGTGGTTTGGCAGTGGGGGTGGATGATGTGTTTGTGTCCGTGTCGAATGTGTGTACATGTGTGCTTGTATATGCGTGTTTGTACATGTGTATGTGTAAGCGTTTGTGTGTGTGCGCGCGCGCGTCACCTGCGTGTGTGTGTGTGTGTGTGTGTGTGTGTGTGTGTGTGTGTGTGTGTGTGTGTGTGTGTGTGTGTGTGGTGTGTGTGTGTGTGTGTGTGTGTGTGTGCACCGCGTGCTGCCACTGAATTATTATTGTCATGCATTACATGTTTGTTGTGAGATGACACACTGTCAGTGACCGTTACAGATTTGGGGGTTAACAAGGGAGGTGACCCGACTGTATCCTGTGCTGTATAGTTAAAAAGAGTGGTTCGTTTCCCTTAGACCAGTCAGACAGCAATGAGCAGACAGCAAGCAGTCCTTGCATTGCAGTCCTAGTGATGTGTACGTGTGGTGTGTGTGGTGTGGTGTGGTGTGGTGTGGTGTGGTGTGGTGTGGTGTGGTGTGGGTCATGTGAGTCATATGGGTCATGTGGTGTGGGTGTGATGTGCGTGAGGTGGTGTTGTGGAAGTATGGGTGGTGTGGATGTTGTGTGGGTGGGGTGTATTGTTTGGTGTGGGTGATGTAGGTTATGTGATGTGATGTGGCGTGTGTGATGTGGTGTGTGATGTGTGTGATGTGATGTGTGTGCGATACGGTGTGTTTGATTTGTGATGTGGTTGTGGCGTTATGTGCGATGTGGTGTGTGATGTGGTGTGTGAGTGTGTGGTATGGTGTGGTGTGTGATGTGGTGGGTGTGTGATGTGGTGGTGTGTGTGGTGTGTGTGTGTGTGTGGTGTGGGGTGGTGTGTGTGGTGTGGTGTGTGGTGTGGTGTGGTGTGTAGTGTGGTGTCGGATGTGGTGTGCTGTGGTGTATGTGATGTGTGATGTGATGTGTGATGTGGTGTGTGATGTGTCGGATGTGGTTGTGATGCAGTGTTGATGTGGCGTGTGATGTGGTGTGATGTAATGTTTTGATGTGGAAAAGCGATGTGGTCCTGTGATGTGATGTGGTGTTTTTTAGGGTTTGCTGAGGTACGGAGGTTATACGGATGATGTGGTGATGTGGTAAAAGCGATGTGGCAATGGTTGTGTGGAGATATGGTAAGGTGAGTTGGTGATGTTACGATGTGGAAAGATGATGTGGTGATGTGGGAAGGGTGATGTGATAACACATGTGGGGTGTTGATGTGATGTGGTGAAGTGGTTGGTGATGTGGTAATACTGTGATCTACGGGCGATGTGGTGATGTGGTAAAGGGGATGCGATGTGGTATAGGGGTGATGTGGTGATGAGGTAAAAGCGATATCGTGATGTTGTGAAGGTGTGGAAAGGTGATGTGGTGATGTGGTAATGGTAGTAAGGGGATGTCTGATGCACGTGGTATGCGGTGTTGGTGTTCTCGTGTGAGTTGATGTGTGATGGGTGTTTGTGTGGTCGGTGTGGTGTACATGATGTGGTGTGATGTGGTGTGATGTGGGTGTGCAGTGAATGTGGTGTGGTTTGGCAGTGGGGGTGTGATGTTGTGTTTGTGTCCGTGTCGAATGTGTACATGTGTGCTTGTATATGCGTGTTTGTACGTGTGTATGTGTACGCGCTTGTGTGTGCGCACGTACACGCGCCTGTGTGTGTGTGGGAGGGTGTACACCACTTGCTTCTACTGAATTATTATTGTCGTGCATTACATGTTTGTTGTGAGATGACACACTGTCAGTGCCGTTACAGATTTGGGGGTTGAGCAAGGGAGGTGACCCGACTGTATCCTGTGCTGTATAGTTACAGTGGTTGTTTCCCTTAGACCAGTCAGTCAGCAATGAGCAGCTAGCAAGCAGTCCTTGCATTGCAGTCCTAGTGAGTGTGTGTACGTGTGTGTGTGGTGTGGTGTGAAGCTGTGGGTTATGGGTGTGGGTGGTGTGGGTCATGTGGTGGTGTGGGTGGTCTTGAGTGGTGTAGGTGATGTGGGTGTGATGTGGTGAGTGGTGGGGTTGATGTGGGTGGTTGGATCAGTGTGGGTGGGGTGTATTTTGTGTGTAGGTGATGTGTAATGTGACGTGGTGTGTGTGATGCGGTTTGTGATGTGTATGTGATGTAATGATGATGCGATAAGTATGTGCTGGTGATGTGGTCGGGCAATGTGGTGCTGTGATGTGTTTTGTTTTCGATGTGTTGGCGGAGGTTTGTTATAAGTGGTGATCGTTGTGATGTGTGGTGGTGGGAAGATGTGGTGTGGTGATGTAAAGGCAATGTGTTGATGTGGTACGGTGATTTGGTGATGTGCAAAGGCAATGTGTTGATGTGTTGGTACGGTGATTTGGTGATGTGGTAAAGGCAATGTGTTGATGTGGTGGTGATTTGGTGATGTAGTAAAGGCAATGTGTTGATGTGGTATGGTGATTTGGTGATGTAGTAAAGGCAATGTGTTGATGTAGGCTTGGTGATTTGGTGATGTAGTAAGGTGTGGTGATGTGTAAAGGCGCTGTGGTGATTTGGTAAATACGATGGTGTGATGTGGTAACCGTGATTTGGTGATGTAGGTTGATGGGGTGATGGGGTGAGGGTAATGTGGTGATGTGGTGTGATTGATGTGGTGTGTTTGGGTGATGTGGTGTGATGTATGGGTGATGTGATGTGATAAGAGTGATGAGATGATGTGGCAATGTGGAAAGGGTGGTATGGTAATGGTGATGTATCAGCAATGTGGTGTGGATAGTATGGGAGATGTGTGATGTGATGTGATGGTTATGTGGTATGGGGTATGGGTGATGTGGTAATGTGGTGATGTAAGGGTGATATCGTACTGCGGTGATGGGAATGTGGTTAGGGTGTCGTGGTAATGTGAACACATTTATTTGATGATGTGGTAAGGGTGATATGGCGATGTGATGTGGCGATGTGATTGTGGTAATGTGGTGCTGTGGTAAGGGTGATGCAGTGATGTGGTAAGGGTGATATAAAGGTAATGTGATGTTGCAATGTGGTAATGTGGTGATGTAACGGGGATGTGGAAGTGCTGATGTGGTGAGGTGTGATGTGGGGTGATGTGGTAAGGGTAATGTGGTGTGATGTGAAGGTAATGTGGTGAGGGTCATGATGTGGTAAGTGTGATGTGGTAAGGGTGATATGATGAGAGAGAAAGAGTGAGAGCTGAAAGACAGGTTGGATTGACAGATGTAGACAGAAAAAAACATGACAAGAAAACACAGACAGACAGAGAGACAGACAGACAGACAGAGAGACAGACAGAGAGACAGAGAGACAGACAGAAAGACAGATAGACAGAGACAGATAGAGAGACAGACAGAGAGACAGACAGAGAACAGACAGAGAGACAGACAGACAGACAGACAGACAGACAGACAGCCAACTGACAGAGGGACCAAGAGAGAAACATCTCCACTATATCAGAAGGTCTTCTCGCCCTCTGGTCATTGCTGCGTTAGCAGTGACAGGGGCAAACAACCTGGGTGACTAACTAGGAAGGCAGCAGCAGTTAAGTCCCTCTATAATGCCCCTGGACAGTATGTCATCCCAGAACAAATCAATGAAAATAATCATTCAGTGGTACAGACACATGCAAGCACTTACGCACACGCGCACGCACACACAGACAGACACACCACGCGCGCGTGCACACACACTCTCTCTATCATATCACCTTACCACATCACCTTCACCCTTACCACACACCCTTACCATATACACCCTTACCAAATCACATCGACCTTACCATATCACCACATTACCCACACCACGTTACCAACGCTTCACGCTTACCACGTCACCACATCACTGCACCACCTTTCCGCATCATCACATCCACTTTCCACATCACTACATCGCCCTTGCCACATTACCACATCACCTTGACATCACTACATCGCCCTTGCCAATCACCACATCACCCTTCCGACATAACCGCATTACTATTTCCATATCACCATCGCCACATCAAAGGGAACACATTTCCAAATCACATCATCCTGACCACATCACCACATCACCCTTACCACACCATCACATCAACCTTACCACATTGCCACATCACCCTGTTCACATCATCACATAATAATCACATCACCCTTATATCACATCACCTTTACCACATAACCCCATTCCCAGCACCACATTCTGACATCACCCTTACCACATAATCACATTACCACATCACCTTATCACCATTAACATATCACCACACCAACCCTACTACATCAACACATCACCATACCACATCATTACATCTCGCTCACCACCACTCATATATACCTACACCACACTACACCACATCATATCACATCACCTACACCACACCACATCACCTACACCATACTACAACATCTACACCACCCACATCACACAATACAACCCACCCACACTGCATCCACACCACCCATACCTCCCACACCAAACATCCACATCACCTACACCACCCACACCCTCCACACTAAACCCACCACATGACCCACACCATACCCACGCATAACTATGACCCACACCACACCAACTATATGACCCACACCACACCCACCCCATGACCCACACCACACCCACCACATTTCCCACACCCACCCCATGACCCACACCACCCACACCCTATGACACACCACACCCACAATATGACCCACACCACACCCACCCCATGACCCACACCACCCACACTCCATGACACAACCACACACCCCCATGACCCACACCACCCACACCCCATGACACACCACACCCACAATATGACCCACACCACACCCACCCCATGACCTACAGTTTCACACGCACGTACACACACACACGTGTGTGCGCGCGCGTGTGTGTGTGTGCGCGTGTGTGTGTGTGCACGCACGCACACGCATGTGTGTGTGTGTCTGTGGCTGTACGTGCGTGCATTTCCGCACATCCTTGCAGGCGTGCGCGCTTGCATGCGTGGGTTTGTGTGCGCGCGTGTGTGACCGCGCGCGCGCGGTGGTGTGTGTGTGTGTGTGTGTGTGTGTGTGTGTGTGTGTGTGTGTGTGTGTGCGTGCGCGTGTGTGCGGTGACTAACTAGGAAGGCAGCAGCAGTAAAGTCCCTCTACAATGCTCCTGGACAGTATGTCATCCCATCACACACACACACACACACTAACACTGACACACACACACACACACACTAACACACACACACACACACACACACACTAACACACACACACACAACAGACGCGCCCGCGCCCGCGCGCGCACGCATGCACGCACGCAAGGACACACGCAAAGGGGCACACGAACACACACACACACGCACATATGCACACACACGCACGCACACGCACGCACGCACGCACGCACACACACACACACAGACACACACACACAGCACTCTAACACAAACACCATGATGCCCTCATACGCAAAGGTGAACTCCAGAATGCAGAAAATCGACCAGAAGACAATTACACAATAGAAACAAAGAGAGGGATAGAAAAGACGGAAATCCTACAAGGCCATTTCCAGATGGGGATGTTATATGCTATATGCTCTCTCTCTCTCTCCTCTCTCTCTTTTCTCTCTCTCTCTCTCTCTCTCCTCTCTCTCTCTCTCCTCCCACACACACACACACACAAGCACATGCACGCCCACGTGCGCACGCACGAGCGCGCGCGCGCGCCACACACACACACACAGCGAGAGAAAAAGAAGACGGGAAGGGAGGGAAGACAGACACAGACAGAGGCAGAGAGAAACAGACAGACAAACAGACGGACAGACAGACAGACAGGCAGGCGGACTGACGGACGGACGACGGACGGACAGACAGACAGACAGACAGACAGACAGACGGACGGACGGATGGACGGACAGTGGTTCGGGAGTAAACACTGACCATGAATGCGCAGGGTCCATGTTCAAATCTCGTCTGAAGCCGAACGTTGCCCCATCCAGGTATAGCTGTGGGCTGGGTTCCAGCCTCGCAGATGACACGAAAAACAGGAAACCTCTGTCAAGACACATTTAACGCACGTTAAAGAACCCAGGCAGCTAGCAGTTCTTATCAAATCTGTGTGGAAACACTAGCTACGACAGACGTCTGAATATTAGGTCAGCACAGACAGCTAAATTTCAGGCCAGCACACACAGCTAAATTTCAGATCAAAGACAGCCGAATATCAGATCAAACAGACAGCTCAATATCAGATCAACACAGACAGCCCAATATCAGATCAAACAGACAGCTGAATATCAGATCAACACAGACAGCTGAATATCAGATCAACATAGACAGCTGAATATCAGATCAACATAGACAGCTGAATATCAGATCAACACTGACAGCTGAATATCAGACCAACACAGACAGCTAAACTTCAGATCAACACAGACAGCTGAATATCAGATCAACACTGACAGCTGAATATCAGATCAACACCGACAGCTGAATATCAGATCAACACAGACAGCTCAATAATTAGATCAACACAGACAGATGAATATCATACCAACACAGACAGCTAAACTTCAAATCAACACAGACAGCTAAACTTCAGATCAAAGACAGCTGAATATCAGATCAGACAGACAGCTGAATATCAGATCAACACTGACAGCTGAATATCAGATCAACACTGACAGCTAAACTTCAGATCAACACAGACAGCTGAATATCAGATCAACACAGACAGCTCAATAATTAGATTAACACAGACAGCTCAATATCAGATCAGCAGACAGCTCAATATCAGATCAGCAGACAGCTCAATATCAGATCAACACAGACAGTTCAATATCAGATCAACACTGACAGCTAAACTTCAGATCAACACAGACAGCTCAATATCAGATCAACACAGACAGCTCAATAATTAGATCAACACAGACAGCTCAATATCAGATCAGCAGACAGCTCAATTTCAGATCAACACAGGCAGCTCAATATCAGATCAACACAGACAGCTAAACTTCAGATCAACACAGACAGCTAAACTTCAGATCAACACAGCTAAACTTCAGATCAACACTGACAGCTAAACTTCAGATCAACACAGACAGCTCAATATCAGATCAACACAGACAGCTCAAAGACAATACCAGCGGGTTTTTTCCAACAATACTGATGTCATCCGTTCATATTGGTAGGAATGGTCTACTCTCCCGAAAAGCAGAATGGGTTCTAATGTGCGCGCAAGACTGACGAAGACTGTGTTACAGGGGACAGTACAAATTCACACACCTGTCCACAAAAGATGAACAGATTTGACATCTACAGATTTAAAATCTTTCAGATAATTATTAAAATCAAATACCCCACCAGGGATGATGCTGGTGACGCAGCAGCAGCTGTCATCTGCCAGATATCCCCCAGGGGATGCCGAGAGGGCAGGGGAGAAATGGGGGGGGGGGGGGGGGGGCTCTCAGTATAACTAACATCCCCACCTTCTGGAAATTCTGTGCTATAAACTTCCTCTTTTCTGTCAGTCTCCTGGTTTCTGCCTTGTTCCTTCTCTTCCTGCCCCCCCCCCTCCCCCTCTCGTCTATGTTCTGCCTTCTTGGCCCATTCTGCTGCCTTTTTTCCGCAAAAACTTGACAGATTCTTTAAAAATCCTCCCTTATGCCGGAGTAGGATGCGCTGAGCCGCACTTGGCGGCTCTAATAAAAGGGCAGCATGACGCATTTTCGCTCATATAACACGCAGCAGTTGCTGATTGAAGAAGAAGAAGAAGGTGGAGGAATTCCGCCTTTAGCAGCACAGCAGCAAGATGTCCAAACTCAGAGCGAATCAGAGCAGTGACTGATGAAGATTGCGGAGTTTTCGAGTTTTCGAGCAATTCCACCCCCCCCCCCCCCTCCCCTCCTTCCCTTGTTTGTTGTGAACACTTTCTCACCTGTTGCAGCAGCAAGTTCAGTTGCCTGGCAGAACATCTTGCGCACACCTTAAATCCTGTTCCGCTTTTCGTAAGAGTAGGCCATTGTGTGCCTATGGGAACAGATGACAAGATTTACAAAACTGCATATACACGGGGACTGGATGTAAAAAAATCACATGATGCTTACTCCATTATCCTCGATATATAATAAATAAATAAATAAATAAATAAATAATCTTTTTCTTCCCTATTATCTTTTCTTCTTCAGTGAGTGGGTCTCACGCCACGGTGTTTTTTTTTATGTTCTTGTCATTCGTTTTCAATTGCTGTAGGGCCGACATAATTTCTGATTCTTCTTTTCAGTTGGTTTACTAGATCTTCTTCGTCGTCCTCCCCCCCCCCCCCCCTCTCTCTCCTCCCCCCTCCCCTCTCTCTCTCTCTCTCTCTCTCCCCATCTCCCAATGTGGGATGGGATAGCCTAGTGGTCAGAACATTGCGCCGGCAATTTGATCACCCGGGTTCGATCCCCGTTCGAGGGGACTTTTCCCCTGGAGTTAACATCAGTGCTGACTCCACTCCCCCAAAAGTCCTTCGGATGAGACTATAAACCAAGGCCTCGTGTGCGAACGCACACAGAACATCTTGCGCACATGTTTTTGTTTTTGTTGGGGTTTTTTGTTTGTTTGCTGTTGGGCTTTTTTATTGTTTTTTTTTTTTTGTTTGTTGTTTTGGGGGGCTCATTCGTTCTCACTGGCGTACATTGGCCTACTCTTCTGAAAGGTGGAACAGGTTTGAATGTGTAGGCAAACATATGTTCACACACGGGACCTACGTTTATAGTTTCAGCAAAAAAAATTCAGGAGGAGTGGAGTCAGCGCTGAAGTTAATTCCACAGTGGATCAGTGGTCTAGAAGTAACGCGCCTGCCTACAAAGTGGAAAAGTCTAGAGAAATCTGCCGTGACACTACACTACACTACAACAACACAGTACAATACAATACAAACTCTCATTGGGATATTGTTGCTGTGTTCCAAATAAGTCTTTCTTTGGAGATTGTTGCTGTGTTCCCTATAGTCTCTTTGGAGATTGTTGCTGTGTTCCCTATAGTCTCTCTCGTTGGAGATTGTGGCTGTGTTCCCTATAGTCTCTTTGGAGATTGTTGATGTGTTCCCTATAGTCTCGTTGGAGATTGTGGCTGTGTTCCCTATAGTCTCTTTGGAGATTGTTGCTGTGTTCCCTATAGTCTCTTTGGAGATTGTGGCTGTGTTCCCTATAGTCTTCTTTGGAGATTGTTGCTGTGTTCCCTATAGTCTCTTTGGAGATTGTTGGCTGTGTTCCCTATAGTCTCTGTTTTTGGAGATTGTTGCTGTGTTCCCTATAGTTCTTTTGGAGATTGTTGCTGTGTTCCCTATAGTCTCTTTGGAGATTGTGGTGTGTTCCCTATAGTCTCTTTGGAGATTGTGGATGTGTTCCCTATAGTCTCTTTGGAGATTGTGCTGTGTTCCC
>JASPKP010008910.1:0-2500 GCA_030674155.1 Stramonita haemastoma
ATGACATCGATGGCCTAGCTTGAGAAGAGCAAGAGCTTGTCAACCTGGTAAATCAACTTGTTGAAGCTTCTTTGACATATGGTATGCTAATCAGTGCAGAGAAAACCTAGTTGATGGCAAATAGTGCCAATGGCATCAGCAATGACGTAATTATAGATGGTAAGAAAATTGAGACCGTCCATATCCTCAAATATCTGGGAGCTATAGTTAGTATGAGATGAAGGATCAAAATCTGAAATTATCTCCAGGATAGCCCAGACCACAGCTGCAATAACCAAACTGAGTCCTCTGGAACAAGAACATTGCCATCAGCTTCAAGATCAGACTGATGCATTCCCTGATCATGTCCATAATTTTTTGTCTGCATGTGAAACGTGGACCATAACAGCTGACAACGAAAGAAGGATACATGCAGTGGAGATAAGATGCTTTTGCAAACTCCTTGGTATTTAATACAGGAATCACATCACTAATAAGAAAGTGAAAACCAGAATTTAAAATGCCATGGACCATATGGAGAGCTTCTGACTTAGATAATAATATTCATAATAACGAATTGAATTCATGTAGCGATATATCTTGCAAAAACAAATCAAATCACTTGCATTCAACGAATTCTTACACGTACAACTAATAATTATTGCGAGTTTTAATAGTCAAATGTACACACACACACACGCACGCACGCACGCACGCACACACGCACGCACGTACGCACACACACACACACACACACATACATACATACATACATACATACATACATACATACATACATACATACATACATACATACATACATACATACATACATATATATATATATATATATATATATATATATATATATATATATATATTATATATATATATATATATATATATATATATATATATATATATCGCTATGTCCCCTGGAGGACGGATACCTTAGTGGTCAGAACATTGTGCTCGCAATTTGACGACCCGGGTTCGAGTCCGTTCGAGGAGATTTTTCTCCTGGAGTTAACATCAGTGCTGACTCCACTCTCCCAAAAAGTCCTTCGGATGAGACTTTAAACCGAGGCCCCGTGTGCGAACGCACGCAGAACACCTTGCGCACACGTTAAATCCTGTTCCGCTTTTCGTAAGAGTAGGCCATCGTGTGCCGGTGGGAACAGATGACATTTACAAAACTGCATACACACGGGGACTGGATGAAAAAAGCACAAGAGTGCTTATTTTATTATCCTCGATATAAAAGAATAAATCAAGACACACACACACACACACACACACACACACACACACACACACACACACACACACACACACACACACACACACACACACACACACACACACACACACACAAGGTTATACACTTTGGCAGGGTGGTGGATATTTTGGCTATGAAGAGCAGGGGCAGCTATAAGATGAAACATGAGGGGACAATCTTAGTTCTTAAATAAATATGTCTTGAACTCTTGTTCTTCTCCAGCTAGTTTCTCCTCGCTGGAGAAGAGCTAGTCAGCCTGGTAAATCACTTTGATAAAGCCTCATCAGCAAATGGCATGCAGATCAATGCAGAGAAAACCCAGCTGATGACAAATAGTGCCAATAGCATCATCAATGATGTAAGTATAGATGGTAAAATAATCAGGTTATCCATAGCTTCAAATGTCTGGAGCTATCGTATCAGATTAAGGATCAAAATCCGAAATTCTCTCCAGGATAGCCCAGACTACAGCTGCAATTACCAAACTTTTAAAGTCCTCTGGAAATTTGCTAAAATTAATTTTCATTGATTGCTTGTGTGTTGTATATGTCGAATGCAAGCGCTTTTATTTGTTTTTGCAAGATATAGCGCTATATAAATTCCATGTCTTATTATTATTAGCTTGAAGATCAGACTGATGCGTTTCTGATCATGTCCATATTTTTGTACGCATGTGAAACATTTACCATAACAGCAGACATTGAAAGAAGGATACAGGCAATGGAGATGAGATGCTTTCGCAAACTCCTTTGCATTTCATACAGAGATCACATCACTAATGAAGAAGTGAAAACCAGAATAAAGAATGCCATCGACCATATGAAGAGTTCCTAACCAGTGACAAAAACGCAAGCTTAAGTGGTACGGCACGTCCACGAACATCTGGACTGGCCAAGACTGTCTTGCAGGGAACATTAAGTGGAGGGAGATGAAGAGGCAGACAGAGGAAACGATGGGTAGACAACATCAGAGAGTGGACAGGCCTTGGGTGGAACGATCTGCTACGGAGGGCAGAGGACCGTGGGGAGTGGAGGAAGCTGGTTGCAAAATCTTCAGTAGTGCCCACACGGTCCGCGGGACTACGGAACAGGTGAAGGTGAAGGCAGATGTCTTGAGGCTGAATTTAAAAGTGTCATAGGTAGGCTTTTGAGGAAGGGAGAGAGGGAGATAATTCCAGATCACTGGACCAGAAATAGAAAAGAGCAACGGCCAACGGTGGATTGATTGCATCTAGGTATTCGT
>JASPKP010008910.1:5000-10973 GCA_030674155.1 Stramonita haemastoma
GAGCTCAGCAGCTTTTACGTCTAGGCCCCACAATTCAGAACCATACTGCATTATAGGCTGTACTTGCGTATCAAATATCTTAACAAACAGTTGTAGATAGTTATTGTTTAACACAGTTTCTTCATAATCTGAAACGGGGCATTCTTTGCTTTACTTGATAGGTCCCTACAAGCAGCTGCAAAACTTAATCAAGTAGAAAATAGTATACCTAGATATTTGTAAGCATTTACAACAGGCATTGGAACATCGTCATAAAACCATTTTTCTCTCGTTGCTAAGTGACTTCCCTTTCTAAATCCTACGATATTGCTCTTGTTCAAGTTGACATTCAGTTTCAATTCACTAACTGCAATCTTTAAGTTGTTGAGCTGAGTTTGCAAAGCGACCACTGTCTCAGAAAACAAAACAATATCATCAGCCAGTATTACAATAATCAGTTCAATGGGATCATTTGTGAATCTGGCACCATGTCTTCCTTTTTCAATTAGTTGTACTGCTAGTTCATGTACAAGTAGCGTGAACAGGACAGGACTACATACATCTCCCTGTTTTACTCCTCTGCTACAATTTATATAATCAGTAAGTATATTGCCACATCTAACTCTAGTCTTAACTTTATTGTACATACTTTTGACACATTTAAAGAGTTTTCCTCGAATTCCATGCTTTATCAAAATAGGCCACAACAAATTTCTGTTTATAGAATCAAAAGCTTTTCGAAGTCGATAAAGGCCACACAATTTTCGATTCAAAGAGAATTGTTTCTGTTTTAATACCAAAAGAGTAAACATGTGGTCAATGGTTGAGTATCCATGCTTAAATCCAGCCTGGAGTTCACCGGTAATATCATTTTGTGTTACATATGCTTGGAGCCTTCTGTTGATAATTGTACTAAATACTGCTAATATCTGAAAGGGAAATTCCTCTGTAGTTATTTGTGTCATTATAATTACCTTTTTTTTTATTAACTGGAAGAATCACAGAATCAGACCAGCCCTAAGGAAAAATAGCTTTATCAAACAGAGTGTTGAGAAATTTTACCAAAAAATCGACTATTTGTTGACAAGGAGCTTTTAAAATTTCTCCAATAATCCCATCTGGACCTGCAGCTTTGCGATTTTTAATGCAGTAAAGTGTTCAGGCAGGAGAGAGAGAGAGGAGAGAGAGAGAGAGAGAGAGAGAGAGAGAGAGAGAGAGAGAGAGAGAGAGAGAGAGAGAGAGAGAGAGAGAGATTTGATTTGATTTGATTTGATTTGATTTGATTTGATTTGATTTATTCTTTTATATCGAGGATAATGGAATAAGCACTCTTGTGCTTTTTTAATCCAGTTCCCGTGTGTATGCAGTTTTGTAAATGTCATCTGTTCCCACCGGCACACGATGGCCTACTCTTACGAAAAGCGGAACAGGATTTAACGTGTGCGCAAGATGTTCTGCGTGCGTTCGCACACGGGGCCTCGGTTTAAAGTCTCATCCGAAGGACTTTTGGGGAGAGTGGAGTCAGCACTAATGTTAACTCCAGGGGAAAAATCTCCTCGTCCGGACTCGAACCCGGGTCATCAAATTGCCAGCGCAATGTTCTGACCACTAGGCTATCCGTCCCCAGAGAGAGAGAGAGAGAGAGAGAGAGAGAAGAGAGAGAGAGAGAGAGAGAGAGAGAGAGAGAGAGAGAGAGAGAGAGAGAGATAACGATTTCGATTGTAGAAAAGGCCATGGCCCCATTTTAAGGGAGCTACACAACAAAAAAGAGTTGATACATGTCAGTGACTCTGACACACAAACCCTTTCATGTGACTACTTATATGTAATACTTAGGTGCACTATTACACTGTCTTCTGTGTTATTAGATCAAAGTGTTTCTCTTATTTTGTGATTCACACACACACACACACACACACACACACACACACACACACACACACACACACACACACACACACGTTAAATCCTGTTCCGCTTTTCGTAAGAGTAGGCCATCGTGTGCCGGTGGGAACAGATGACAATATTTACAAAACTGCACGCACACGGGGACCGGATGAAAAAAAACACATGATTGCTTATTCTGTTATCCTTGATATAAACGAATGAATAAATAAATAAATAAATAAATAAATAAATAAATAAATAAATAAATAAATAAATAAACACATACACAGAGGATTATTTCTCTGGAGTTAACATCAGTATCAACTCCACTGCCCCAAAAGGTCCTTGGATGAGACTGTAAACCGAGGTCCCGTGTGCAAACGCACGCAGAACATCTTGTGTATATGTTAAAACCTGTTCCGCTTTTCGTAAAAGTAGGCCATCATGTGCCGGTGGGAACGGATGACAAAACTGCATACACATGGGGACTGGATGTATAAAAACACATGGATGTTTATTCCATCATCCTCGAAATAAAAGAATAAATAAAAATAGAGGGCAGGCACCCGTCAGTCTGAAGACAAATGAGTTGTTCTCTAGGCTCTAGAGCGCAAAGCCTGGATAAGTATGGAGGTCAAGCTGTTACCCATGCAGCAGACCCCCCCCCCCACCCCCCCGCGCCTCCTCTCCCTCCTCGCCATGTCGCTGTAATGATACACTGGAAAGGCAATCGCTGATACGAATGGTTCCAGTGCCGTAGGAGCCGCCAGAACGTTGTTATATACAGCCCCAAACCCTGGTGGGGACTCGCAACTCCCCGATTTTTCCTTGGGGATGGTGTCTAGACACGACACCTGTGTGCATACTGGTTTAAAAAAAAGTCATTTGCTCCTACCCGCACACAATGGCCTGCACCTCCGAAAGGCAGAACAGGATTTTATCGTGTGTGCAAGATGTTCTACATGGGATCTCAGAAAGAGCCTCGGTTTATAGTGTCATCATAAGACTAGTCCCATTGACAGTTTATAATAGTGCTTATGAACAAGTCAGTAGTTTGTTTACGAGATAGAGACATTGATCTCGTGATCTTTCTTAATAACTAAAAAATAGTTCTGTTTGATTGTTCAGGGTTTAGTGTTCACTTTATTATGTATACCTACTTTTTTTCCCTACAACTGGTTAAAAGTTCTAAATGATAACTGACCCCTCTCCCCAACTTCCCTTTTTTTTCTTGTTTGTTTGCATTTTGGGTTTTTTTCTCACTTTTTTTTGTCTGTGTCTAATATCACTGATGTGAACAGACTCTAAGCTAGGGAAGAAGAAGAAGAAGAAGAAGAAGAAGAAGAAGAAGAAGAAGAAGAAGAAGAAGAAGAAGAAGAAGAAGTCTATTCAGTGCTGTTTTTTGATAGTTTCTCCGCTAGAGCTCCAAGGTTCGCCAATGATTAGATTTTGCGTATGCCGCTGTTTGCCCGCCATTAGGGTGGCTGCATTCCGACTTCGGGTAATGCGTTGCATAAAACAAGTTTACAAAAAAGGTAACGCAACCCACGCCCTGATTGTTCTACACACATGGACACCCATAGCTATCTCAACACTTGTGGATATTAGTTGCCCATGTTATTTTACCTCAGCTGTCTAAATCATAGAAAAAAAATTTCAAGTCTGGGAAGACAGTCTTCGTTAATGAATTCTGACTAGTTTTCACCAACATTTAATACGCTTAATTAACTGAGAAATCATCAAAGTTAACGGTAAATGAAATCATCAGCAGTTCTACAATTATCATACTCACACAAAATGGTGCCTTTTATTTTTTCAATTTCGGACCCAGTTTTTAAAAGCCTGATTTTCAGTACCAGTGTGAACAATGCTGAATCTGTAAACCAAAATTAATAAATAGCCTTTAAAAAACACAACCCCCAAAATGTGCAGAAGTATATTAAACCTGATAGAATAAAAACTCCAGTTCAAATAACCGTCCTTACTTAAGACAGTTCATAATTTCCTGTCATCCTTTTAGGGATATAGAGGAAGTCTTCGAGGAGACTATGAACCAAGGTCTGGTGGGCGAACACACGCAAGATACCTTGCGCACACATTAAAACCTGTTCCACTTTTTCGAAAGAGTAGGGCATTGTGCGCCGGTGGAAACGGGTGACAAGATTTTTATTCCATTAGTCTCCAAAAAAAAAAAAAGAATAAAGAAAAATGTAGACTGGATATTTGAACATATTACTTTAGAGCAACAAAATATTCTGTTTACACATATCAAACTATTTGAACATAGTTTACATGCTATATTACATGTCGAAATTCACCTTAAGCTCTAATTTTTTTTAGCTGTGTTGACCAAACTATTCAAACGATTCTGCAAACCAACAATTTCAGACAATAAAACAATATCATCAGCAAAAATCAAACAATTAGCAATTTTGTGAAATCATATGTAGCACCATGTTTTCCTTTTCCAACAATTTTAGGAGCTAATTCCGTGATAAAAAAGCAAACAAAACAAGGTTACATACACCACTTCCCCTTGTTTTACACCTTGAGTACATAATACAAAATCCCTCAGTTTTGCTTTCACATCTTCATACATTTTTTTCAAGAGAGAGAGAGAGAGAGAGAGAGAGAGAGAGAGAGAGAGAGAGAGAGAGAGAGAGAGAGAGAGAGAGAGAGAGAGAGAGAGAGAGAGAGAGAGAATATTTTATCGTGAATTAAGCATTTAAACCCATTCACAAAGGGATGGTGGGAAGGGGACTGGGCACAAAACATACATTTGAACAATAACGAAAAAAGAATATGGCTATAGCCCAGATGATCTTCATGGCATGGATTCCACGTCATGGTACAAAAATATAGGTTAATGCAGCAAAGTGTTAAGACAAGAGAGAGAGAGAGAGAGAGAGAGAGAGAGAGAGAGAGAGAGAGAGAGAGAGAGAGATTATTCTCTTATTTCGAGAATAATGGAATCAACACTCATGTGCTTTTTATATGCAGTCCCCATGTGTATGCAGTTTTATAAATGTTGTCGTTCCCACCAGCACACAAAGGCGTACTACGCTGTATAGGTTAAAAAACAAAACAAAACTGTAGTGACGATAATGCTTGTACCCCAAACCAATGTTTCTGTTTAGATAGCAGTGTCGAACATTACACCTAGATGCATGCAATGTTTGCTTTTCTGCCCTATCTACTGTGACAATCGTGTTATTATGGTGGCTCAAGTTGGACTTTTGAAAAAAAAAAAAAAAAAAAAAAAAGGTTGGTCTTTTGAACACTTTAACAATTCATGTCAGTAGGCTAAGCCAGCTGGTCTAACTGGAAAATACTGGTCTAACTGAGGAAGGGGGGTGGGGGTGGGGGTGGGTGGAGAGGGGGCTGGAGGTAGGGGTAATGGGTTGGGGGTGGGGTGAGGGGGGCAGTGTAGACTTACTGACTGTGAATAATAGACAGAAAATTGAAATTAACTCACTGACCTACAAAATATAGTTACAAAAATGAGGTTCTTAAGTACATGTGAAAATTTGTTAAATCAAGAAAAGAAAAAAGAAAAATAATTTAAGATGAATCCCATTCCTCATAGATCTAGCTATAGAACAACAAACCCACATATTTTTTTAATGCTAACTCTAGGATTTTTCTTAACAGTCTATACTAATCATAGTAACAGACTAATTGAAATGTGTAATACTGATTTTTATTTCAATTTACTTTTTTTTTTTGGGGGGGGGGGGGGGGGGAGGGAGGAGGGGTTTGATGCTTTCTATTTTCCTGCAACTGGTATTTCTTCACAAATATATCGAAAAACAATAGTTTCTTTCACATTTTCTATATAAATTTGTGTATTTTAGTATTTAAAAAAATCATTCACCATTTGTTTTTCATTTGTTTATCTTAAAGTGAATGTCAGTCTTTAAATCATGAAAAAATATTTTAATCAGTCTGTTTTTAATAAAAGAGAGATATGCACAATTACAAACACGAGATAAAAAGGAGATAGGATTAATTTTGGAAAATCATAGGAAATGAGATAGGAGGGCTGAAAAAAATATGATCAAAAAGCAAACAAAGAACCAACCAAACAAAAAGAAAGCCAACAATAGC
>JASPKP010008911.1:7500-10971 GCA_030674155.1 Stramonita haemastoma
TACAATATCAAAATATAGATCTGGTTCACACAAGCACATTAACACAAAACAAAGCAATACGTAACACACAGTTTACACTGTTTTCTGTAGGCCTAATAGGGGGATCCAAACTACATTTATTTATTCTTTTATATCGAGGATATGGAATAAAGCACTCGTGTGCTTTTTTACATCCAGTCTCCGTGTGTATGTGATTTTGTAACTCTTGTCATCTGTTTCCCACCGGCACATAATGGCCTACCTTTCGAAAAGCGGAACAGGATTAACTGTGCGCAAGAAAAGTTCTCGTGTGTTTCGCATCCGGGCCCGGTTTATATCTCACCCAAATAACTTTTGGGGAAGTGGATCGTACTGAAAAAGGGGGGGAAAACCCCTGGAACGGGAATCGAAAACCTGGGTCGTCAAATTGCGAGTGCAAATGTTTTTACCACTGAGCTACCCCGCCCCTGGAGAGAGGAGAGAGAGAGGAGAGAGGAGAGAGAGAGAGAAGAAGAGGGGAAAAGAGAGAGAGAGAGAGAGAGAGAGAGAGAGAGAGAGAGAGAGAGAGAGAGAGACAGACAACAGACCGACAGACAGACAACAGACAGAAAAACAGACAGACAGACAACAAAGAAGACAGACACAGAGGGACAGACAGGGAGAGCAAGAACTAGATTGGGGATGTTTTCTTATTTCGATTCTGTTAGTTTCCCAGCAAGAGCTTTCCCAATATGGAGAGATTTTCGCCCACCAAGTAGCTGCAAACCGACTTTAAAAGGGGAAAAAATGACTTTTAATTTTATCATCAATTAGCAGCTCTTGGTTGTGGTGGCAACCATTGCACAAGTGACTGTAAATAAACTTGTACGAAACCCAGTTGATCAATGCAAGCCAGTTTCTACGGGGGTATTTCAGGGCTATTTCAACATGCTGTTCTTGCTCTTTCATGTTTTGCGACTAAGAGAGGACAACGCTAAAGGGAGTTTTGCTTTTCTTTTTCGAAAAAATTGAAATATAGGCCGCGCGTTTGAAGACAGGAAAAAGTAGAAAAGAATTTAAGAAAGTGTAATAAGAAATAAAAATTTAAGAGAACCGGGGTGTGCACAGGGGATTGTTCCGCCTTTCGGAAGAGTAGGCCATTTTCTTCAAGAAGAAGTGTGTTAAAAACTTTGAAGTCTAATTGTGTCTGTCTTAATTGGGGTAGGGTGGCCATAAGCAAAATCTCACCAATCATGAACCTCACCCCCCGCTAGCCAAGGAAAAATTTTTTTTTTATTTTTAAGTTGACTTGATAAACCTGGACACTGGGGTGAAAAGTTTGTTTTTTTCATGAATTATACATTGTTTTTCCTGTCAAGTTCCCGCTAAGTGAGACACTGACTAAGGACAAAAACTGGTCAGTGATGGGCTTCCCGTCACATTGAACCGTCTTTTCTTACTGAAGAATCCATTTTGTACCTATTTCAATTAGGCCTACTTAAAAAACAATACTTCGATTTCCTTAAAGTTCATAGGAAAAATAAATGTTGATGTCCTTTATATTCAGTAGGAAAAATAATGAGTCCTTTATTCAGTAGGGAAAATAAATGTTGATGTCCTTTATTTTTCATTGGAAAAATAAAAGTATCAATAAATATTTTTTCTCACCACATGTTCAAGTTAGCTTGTTCCCGATGTTAAAAATTAATATCAATTTTGAAATGATCTGGTAAAAAAACGATATTCCTACTGCTTGAAATGATTTTGTGATGGTTTTGTTATACAATTCAGACCTAATTAATCTATCTCGACAATCATTCTGGAAACCCATAAAAATATGACTAAAGACTAGCTTTGGCCTATCTTAATTGCAACGGGTATCACTTCGAAAAGGGGCCAAGGCGCAATTTAATAAAAGTTAAGTGGGCCGTTTATTAAAATCTCAGGGTTTTGTAATTTTCCTAAAAAAGTATTCGCGACAGGTTTTAGTTCCATGTTTAAATTTTTAAATTTTCTTGCCAAAACTGCATAAAAAAACCAGGTAACCACTTTTATTTACGGGTTTAGCACTATTATAGTTTAGCCTACTGGAAAAAAATTGGTTTTTCAATCTGAACCTTATCAAAAATTGGTTTGATTTTAGCCTAATCCAAGCGGAGGGCTTTCGCATCCAAAAGCTAAATTTAAGAAAGTAAGGCCTAGCCGATTACTCACAGTCACTCAAAAATTTAAAAAAAAAACATGTTTTAGGAAAATTTTCCATTTGTAAGAAAGAGGGGGCGGAGTGGTGTGTGAAAAGGTGACGCTTGACCTACACACAAACCCAACACAAACCGCAAATATGATATAGTCAAAATATACTTCACACGTTATTATTTTTTAGAATAAAGATACTTTTTAAAATTAAATTTAAAAAAAATTTTCATTTTAAAATTATCAGTACTTTTTTAAAATTTTTTTTTCCATTTTTTTTATAATTATTTATGATATTTTATATTTTAAAAGTTACTATAATAAAAATTTTTTAAATTTTTATAATTTGGAAAATGCAAGGCGGAAAAAAATTTGCCGGTAACCTTTTTAATCTGCAACCTACGATTATTTAAAAAATGAGTGAGCCAAGATTCAATTTTTGCTTTAAAAACAAAAAAAAAAAACCCCAAAATTTAACCGTCAAAAAAATTTTTTTGTCAATTACAACTTTTGAGGCATTAAATTTTGTAAAACCTTTTTTTTTGGAAAAATTTTTTTTTGTTGAGTTCTTTTTTAGTGACTCCCTTCCCCTATCGTTGGTTGTCGTTTTCTGTTTTGTTTTTTTTTTTGGGGAGGGAAAGGATCTAACAACGGCCTTTGAAAACATGGTATGGCAAACATCTTCGTATAGGTCAACGACTTTTAATAAAAACCAACAACAAAAAAAAAACTCTTGAAATTAATATTTTTTTTGCCCGTCCCACCAATGAAGCTAATGTTCCCTTTATACACGACGGGAAAACATCCAAATTTCCCTAAAGAAAAAAATGTATTTTTTAAAAAATCGCCGTACTATTGCATTCAAAATTGAATGAAGAAAAACTTTATTTTAAACTTAATATACCGCTAGTTAAGTTATTTGTGAAATTAAAAATGAAACTGGACTGAAAAAAAATTCCCCGAATGTTTTCAAATTTGGGGACTCAACTCTATTTTTATGCTTGCATAAAAACAATATACCTAAACAAATAGGCTTATTTTTTTGTAAACATTTGTTGTTTAAATCAAAAAAAGTAATATAATATGTAACGTAACCCTTTTTTTTTCCTTTTTTTCCTTTTTTTTTTTGAACCATTTTCCCACTTATTTTACAAATCAGTCGCCATTTTTTTTGTTTTTCGATACGGCCCACGCAAAAAAAATTTGGCAAAGTGGTTGTTGTGGTTGGGGGGCGCCCCCGGCATGCAGGTTTTTTGTCCGGTTTTGTGAGACAGGAGTGTGTGTAGGAGTCCCAAAGGTAGTAAATTTTCAAGAATGGGT
>JASPKP010000891.1:7500-35169 GCA_030674155.1 Stramonita haemastoma
ATATTACAATACACACCATGAACCTAGACCTGTTGTTTTTTCTCCCCTGACCAAACTGCATCTACCTTCTCACATTCCACCCACACTCATCCTGACCTACTGACCTCACCACGCACCGCCTCACTAATACTGGTGATTCCCGTGGTCTCTTTTGCTCAGCCGTGAAGTAAGTATAATTAACCCCAATATGTGCGGTCAGTGGTGTGGATAATGAGGGAGCTGACAGGGGTGCCATCAGGCATGAAGCTGCCTTCTTTCTGTGTGACGCTGCTCTGTCACCTCAGGCTGACCTCAACACGCCGGCCTCCCATGTCAATGTGTACAATTCCAACAGTCCATGCAGAATGATCACATGCTTGTGGTTCGGTTAAACAGAAAATAGCATGACTGATATGATAATGGTCACCCGCATCTTTGACAGAGTGCATATTATCGCGCCTTGCTCGTGCAGAAGAGTTCTATTATCACAAGTTTAGAGTCCACAGACCAGTAATTAATTCATGTGTTGCTCATTAGAAGATCCCTGATCATCGGGGTGGTTTGGTGGTCTACATGTAACGCATCTGCCTAGAAAGTGAGAAGTGTGGGCTTGATCTCCATTTGAATCTGAGCTCCCCCCCTCCCCCCTCTAGACCTTCAGTAGTGGTCTGGGTACAAGTCTTTCAGATGAAATGGGTAAACTCAGGTTCCATGAATTAACATGCATTCAGCACAGGGAAAGGAAACCACGGCAACAGAAAAATTCTCGGAAAAATTCTGTAGAAAAATGCCACTCTCGTTGGGAAACAAATACACATGCAGACATTTATTTTAATATATCATAGACGACGCTGCTATAGAGGCTATACACTCTACCCAGGCAGAGCAGCCTGAATTTCATGCAGAGAAACCTGCCGTGGTAGAAGGATAGTACAATACAATACAATGTACAATATAAGTTGTTTTGTATAGCCGCGTCCTTTTCTTCCTTAGGGTGAGTTCAGTGCAGTCTGGAAATTTCTTGTTGTTTGTGGCTCCTTGTAACCACCATCATAAAGTTGGCTGAAAGCAAAACCTCAATAGCGGACAGCAGTGTTTTACGTCATGTGTACATCAGTTGTTTTTTTTGTCAGACGGTTCCATTATCCCCATATTATGGCGGCGTCGTGCAATTGTTTCCAGTCAAGCTGCCGTGTGATCTTGGTTAGCGCTACATTCTCTCTACAAAAAGAAAGAAAATGGCTTCTCTCTCTCTCTCTCCTCTCTCTCTCTCTCTCTCTCTCTCTCTCTCTCTCTCTCTCTCTCTCTCACTCTCTCTCTTCTCTCTCTCTCTCTCTCTCTCTCTCTCTCTCTCTCTCTCTCTCTCTCTCTCTCTCTCTCTCTCTCTCTCCTCTCTCTCAAAATGACAAATGAATAGCAAAACAAAAAACACTGATAAATTGCATCAACATTGTTTTCACCGGCATCATTTTTTTTCACTGTTATTGCGAAAGAGAGAAAAAAAGAATAAAAGCAGCATCTGCATATGTTGAAGAAAAGATAGCAGAATCTTCTGTGGTATTTTTATGTGCTCATGTACTTGCTTAATTATATGTATACACAGCCTTGAAGAAAACTTTTAATCTCATCATAGCCCATGAGATTGCCATAGCCTACACTGTCTAGACGAAAACTTATAAACCCTTAATGCTTTCAAAACATTGACTAATGACACATTTCCAATAAGTTTGTGTTGGAGTTAAATAAAATAGACTGTAAATATATTATAAGCTCTCTGGGCCCTTTTGCACATACATTAGACCCAATCCAAGATCGTCTTGACCATCACATCTCGCCATTTCTTTGCTAATGATGGTGCTTTCTGACATTATGCAAAACCCAACAATGCATTACCGTTAGCTCTAGCACTTTCGGTAGGTGAATTATTTCATCAGGCTTTAGTCAAGCAGGGAGGGGTTATTTTTTCTCCTTAGACGCTGGAAAGGTTTTCTGACTATTGTCAACACTCGATTTTCATAAACTGGTGCTAATGGGTTGTCTAACCATGTCTGGTTACTCTGTGCGATTTGTCTGTTTTGCTTGGTATTTTGTCTGTACGTTTTTTATCTTGTTTTGGGGGGTGTTTTTTTGTTTATTGTTGTTTTCTGTTGTTTATTGTTGTTGGTGTTGCTGTTGTTTTTTTTGGGGGGGGCTTTTTGTCAGGGTTATTTCAGATAGTTATAAATCGCGGTCCTTAAGAAAATATGAGGTACGAGCTCACGTTGTAAGAACCCCCCCCCCCCCCCCCAAAAAAAAAAAAAAAAAAGAAAAGAAAAAAAGAAAACAAACTAAAAAAAACAAATCAAACAAACAAAAATAGACACAAGAAAGATCTCCTACGCACGCATTCGTGTAGTATTTGTCATTGCATCTCATCTCCACACAAACAAGTTTAAAAAGAATAATAGTGCTATTTTGTTGCACATTCTGGGCAAAAGCACTCCTATAACGAATGACCACGCTAAGACAGGGGGTGTGATATTCAGGTACAAAAAGTCTTCAGTGGTATGGGGGAGCAGCTGTTTTATGATCAGGATTTTATCTTTTATCTTCTAAGGTGAATTCAGTGCAGTCCAGCGTCTCTCTCTCTCTCTCTCTCTCCTCTCTCTCTCTCTCTCTCCTCTCTCTCTCTCTCTCTCTCTCTCTCTTCTCTCTCTCTCTCTCTCTCTCTCTCTCTCTCTCTCTCTCTCTCCTCTCTCTCTCTCTCTTCTCTCTCTCCTCTCTCTCTCTCTCTCTCTCTGTCTCTCTCTCTCTCTCTGTCTGTCTCTCTGTCTGTCTCTCTTTCTCTGTCTGTCTGTCTCTCTCTCTCTCTCTCTCTCTCTCTCTCTCTCTGTCTCTGTCTCTGTCTCTTTCTCTCTCTCTTTTCAGGATCCTCTGTAACAGCACAGAAAGTTCGGGGAAACGCAAAAAAAAAAGAAGTTATTCGTAGAAGTCGGTGTTTGACGTCATGGACAGCTTAGTGGTGAAGCTGATTTGTACCAGACGGTTCCATAAGCCTCATACATCAGCAGAAGAACAGCCAGGAATATTCCAGAAACGGCCACAAGCCGTCCTTGTTCGATCTCTCGACAGGCAGCATACGTACGGTTGTTGAGTGCAATGCTGCTTACTGAGTGTCTTTTGGTGGTTAACAAGTCTTCTTTGTGACAGTGATTCTGTTCTACCTACTCAACAGTCAGTCAATCTCTGTCTCTGTCTCTGTGTGTCTCAGTCCTCTTTGTCTCTGCCTCTGTCTCTGCCTCTCTCTCTCTCTCTCTCTCTCTCTCTCTCTCTCTCTCTCCTCTCTCTCTCTCTCTCTCTCTCTCTCTCTCTCTCTCTCTCTCTCTCTCTCTCTCTCTCTCTGGAGGCGGGATAGCGTGGTGCCCTAGAACGGTGTGCATTGGGCTCCAGATCTGCTGACACGGGTTTGACTTCTGTTCAAAGGAACTTTTTCCCCTGGAGTTAACATCAGTACCGACTCTACTCCCCAACCCCCCAACCCCCACCCCCCACCCCCAAAAAGTCCTTCGGATGAGACTAAGAGCCGAGATCAACGTATGCAGAACATCTTTCGCACACGTTAAACATGTTCAGTTTTTCGGAAGTGTAGGCCATTGTGTGCCAGTGGGAACGAATGGCAAAATTTACAAAACTACATACACACAGGAACTGGTGATCAAGAAAAGCACATGTGCTCATTCCAGTATCCTCGAAATAAAGGAATCGAATAACAAAATCTCCTCGCCAGTGTATGCACACTTAAACACGCACATGTGTGCGTGCGTGTGTGAGTGTGTGTATGTGCCTGTGTAGCCTATATGTGTATTTAGAGTCTGAGCATGTGTGTGTGGGCGCGCGCATATGTATTTGTGTGTGTGAGAGTGAGACAGAGACAAGGAGATAGAAAAAAAAAGTTGATTAAGTTTTAAAATAGTGCCATGATTTGATAATTATATCGAGTGCAGTCACAAGCATTAGTTTGTACACGTGAGAGTGCGCGTGCCACTATACTTATCATCATATATCGCTGTTACGACTTTCTTTTCATTGGTGAGGCCTTCCCAGCGCTAATTCAACATCTAACATCAGAAACACGTTCATTCCTCCTTTCATGATTTACCTGGCCCTCTGTAGAGCAACTCCAGGCTGTAAGAAATGGGAAAGTGTTTCCAAGTTATATACACTTGTAATTATTTTTCTTCCAAATTATTAATAATGCGTAAGATTAAACTGAATGGGTCTTCCTTTTATGTCGTTTCTTGATTAGATTCAATTCATCAGAATGTAGTCTCTTTTGCCCTTAGATATGAAAAACTAAATCGTGGGGATGGGGGAATTTTTTTTTTTTTTTAGCTGGTTTGTTTGGATTTTTAAATTATGTTTTTTTGTGCATTTTTTTGTTTGTTGTTGTTTTGTTTTTTGGTGGGAGGGTCTGTTTGGTAGGCCTGTTTGTTTTTATTCAACTGTTTTGAAGGAAAATAATGATTACCGAGTATATTTTTTAACTAGCTTCCTATCTCCATAGCCACGGTAAATTTAGATTTAGGTCGTCTTTGGGGAAAAAAATAAAGAAGAAAACACACACAAAACGTGAACTCGTGCATGCGCATCACACACACACACACACACACACACACACACACACACACACACACACACACACACACACACACACATCAGAGAGAGAGAGGCGGGAATGGATCCATCCTCTGCTCATGTACCGCCATTATTTTGTTTTTCTTGTGCGTTAGTTTTCGCCTTCATGCGTCAGTGTAATTAGCAAGTAGCAGCTAGTGAATCTTCTTTTATGTTGGCTTTTTCCCCCTTGTGGCTGGAGAGAGAGAGAGAGAGAGGAGAGAGAGAGAGAGAGAGAGAGAGAGAGAGAGAGAGAGAGAGAGAGAGAAGAGAGAGAGAGAGGTGATGGTGGTGGAGGGTGGAAAAGGAAGAGAGATGGATGGGAGGAGGGGGGAGATTGGGGTAATAGGGAAGGAAGGAGACAGAAAGAGGAACGAAGAAAGAGACAGAGGAAAGAGGGGAAAAAGACACAGACAGACAGAGTACAGTTTGTCGTGCAGAAAATAGAGTGACGACTTAATTCAACACAGAATACTTCTCTAGATTGCAACATTCTCTTGCATCAATATTAAGTTGGAAAAACTACCAAAGAAACATAGGGTTGTGTCCATATCTGTAATGCCGTTTTGTTTTATTTTTTAATATAAAATCCGCCATGCATTTGAAGTAACTAATCATAAGAAAATTATAATGTCTACGAAATAGTGTCATTTTACTATTAATCAAAGAGAGAGTTTCGAAAAAAAAATTATGAAATTCCGTGACCATCGAATTCATACAAATTGCAGTAATTCCACATAGGCTTACCATCCAATTTTTAGAACTGTTAAAAGAGTTATGATTTTCAAGGAAAAATCTGTGTCATTGCTGTCCGTGGGTCCTCAGGAAAAATCTGTTCCACAGCTGCCCATGAGTCATCAAAATACGTGTGACATTACTGCATATCTGTCATAGCTGTGTCATCGTTTTTTGTCCTTTGAATGTGCCATTGGTGTGCCTGTAACATTGCGGTATATCACAGCTGTCTCTGTCATGGCCGTGTGTTGTTGCTATGTGTCACCATCGTGTACATAAAATTTCTGTTTATCTACCACAGTTGTGTCATTGTGTCCTGGGTGTGCAGGCAACATTGCTATATAGCAAAGCTGTCTGTGTCAGTGCTGTCTGTCACCGCTGCACAGTGATATAGGGATCCTTTGAAGAAGGTTTCTATGTGTCCACCAACTGCTTTTCATTGCCCTGCTTCACTTCTTTGCTTTTGTGACACTTGCGAAAATAACGAGAACAGAAAACGGAGGGAGAGAGAGGGTGGGTGCAACACTGAAACAACACCAAACTCAGCGTAAAAAAAAGCCAACACAAAGTAAACTTTCCTCCCTAGAAAGATCTCTGCCTCCTATCGACTGAAGTCGCGCAAGTTGAAGCTGGCACTAACAGATGAAGGGGGATTAAGCCCTAATCGCTTTAATCCCCGACTGTCTTGCCCCTCTCCCTCTGGTCGTTACGTCTCTTTTCGCGGAGTGATATTTTGGGAGTGAAGTTGCCCCCGAGGGCCCCCTCCTGATGTATAGTGTGCCCCGCAGCGTTAGGTGGCGGGTTTGTCATACGTGCCTTCTGACCTTGTGGCGGCTCCCTACCTCCCCCTCCCCCCCTACACGCTATGTCAACCGCCTGGCAGAAGAAGAAAACCGGTTGTGCAAGGCGTGGCCAACACTGGTTTGGGGAAGAAGTCGGAAACCTACACATTTTCATACCCCCTCCCCCATCTGTTTCAAGTATGAAGAAACATAACTTGTAGATCATAGCCAGGTGGGTTGTGACCTCTTGAGCGTGTTGCGCAGATGCCGGTTCACTTTCCCCCAGAAAACTAGCAAGGCATGGTGTACTCCACAGGCTTCGTGTTATAGTTCGTGTGAAAATTCTTCCCGCCTCATTCCAGCCCTTCTCATGATCCACCATTGACATACATAGTAGCTCTAGGAAGCGGCAAATTCAATGCAGAAGCGGAAATTGTCCCCAGCTGGTATGTGAGTCTTATAATGTTTACATGCGCTGCACACTTAACTGTGCGTGGGAAGACTGCCTGTGCAGGGTGGGTGTTGTCTCAACAGTTGAATATGAGGCATCATGCATGAAATAGCAATGTATTTCCATGGCCCTTTATTTCACACAGATAAAACTCAAACTGAATTGAATCTGCCATGAAATATAAGGGCAACTGAAGTACAGTAGTTGGGGTTCTTTCAATAACGATGATCATAGAAAATCGTGGATATCAGAAAACCTATTTGACTGCAACTGTGCAATGGTCACTGTCTCCTTTCATTCCTTTAAATCGTTATGGAATTCTGTTTGGACACTGCACAAAACAGCTGCTCGCAAGACTAGCCCCTTTTTTCGGTTGTGTGCCAAAGCCTGAGTCCCTGTTAATAGAGTTCCTACCCAATGTCCAATGCTTTCAGTCTACCGGTCTTTTTCCTTTTCTCTTTTTTCTCCCTCACGAACTTCAACATTATCAACTATTTTGATCGCTGTCGTGCCTCACATACTCTGGCCTGGAGCTAGTTTACAGAAATGTCGGAGAGTTAAGGAGATGCATGCTAAAACTACTCAAAGTTGGGTCACCCATTTGGTTGTGTAATTTGTTTCTGGTCAACAACCCTTATATTTTTTATTTTGTAAGGAAACCCTGAAGACAGAATACGGCTACCCTGATGGGGGGACAAGACGGTCACATTCGCAAAATCTCACCAGTGATGAACCTCAGAGCTCTAGCTGAGGAATGGTAAAAGCAAAATCGTCAGGCATAAAGAATACAGAGGGTAGAGTATTAAGCTCCTGAGAACTGAACGCAGGTAAGGTACAGCCGTTTTGACGATACTGTGGGGGCCTGATAACTACTGCACGTGATTGTGTCTTAGCGGCTTTCACAGGACAAATAATTTAATTCAAAGTTTCACATCCCATTTCCTAAAATGCCATGCATTAATCTCATGTTCAGGTAAAGTTTTTCTATGATTACTATGCAGAATTAGTCACGCCTTTCCCCGGAGTCCCCCAGAATTATTTCTTTCCAGCCAGATCGTGAACATCAAATTTGACATAAAATCCACGTCGTAAGTCTGAAACAAGCGCCAAAAATAAGCAACTCAATATATGCATAAATAAACAAATGAATGAATAAATAATTAAAGTACATGAGTAAATAAATACATGCAAAAATAAATAGAAGTATTTTTTACCAGACAGAAATGACAATATGACATTAAAACAAACGAATAATAAACGCCACTTCAGCCATTGTGGCGCCACTGCGTCGTTGTTGGAGGGGGGTTATTTTGCTTTTGTTTCCTGTTGATTGGTTAGCTGGCGGTTTTTGAGGATGAGATTGCTTGCTTGTTAGTTTGTTTTCATTCCAACCTAACTGGCCTAGGCCAAAAAAGGAGACAGTTACTGATGTAAGCCAAGTGCAAAGATTAAGTTAAAATGTTGGTAGGTTTTTAAATGTTATGATGAGATTGTCTTCGGCCATGACAAGCTCTTAGCTTAGCAATCTGTACTCTCCTTTAAAAGCAGGGAAGAAATTTTTTAAAATCGGAGTAAGGCTGCGTACATGGTAAGATGATGGAAAACAGTCATACACTCAAACTTCTCCATCATTGTGTACTTAGGGTCTGACAGTGTTTTCCAGGCAGGACCAGTGAAACAGAGCATACTTTGGGTGATCCACCCTCAGGGTGCTACAGTTGCCAATACGCAATATTCCAGCCCAGTAGCTGGGCATTTGCAAATTCCAAACTTCATTTTGCCACACTGTGGGCAGGTTTTCAGATTTTTTTTTTCATCAGCTTAAGGACAGCAGTGCAGAGCACAGAAGTCAGGACCTCTGGTGAACCCTTAGCAAACATGCTGTGTAACACTCGGCCCTCTAGTCTCAGTCACTGCTTGTTCATTTACACTTTCTGTCGTTTCCTTGTCTTTTCTGTACTTTCTGGTTTAGGGGTTGTTTCATATCTCTCTTTCTGACTATATCCCTTGCCATATATTGGGATTTGCACACACACACACACACACACACACACACACACACACACACACACACACACACACACACACACACACACACACTGAGACAGAGACAGAGAGAGTGTATACATACATATATATGTGTGTGTAATGATAGTGACAGTGGAAATATGTATGTATATGAGAGAGGAAGGAGGGGGCGGGAGATGAAAGAGAAAGAAAGAAAGAAAGAGGGATTCTAAGATCAGCATATCAAAGCATACCTCCTGTTTTGAGAAGCACGTCGAAACTGCTCATGCGAAGAACCGCAGCCAGATAAGGGAATCTTTGTTTTGAAATAATTTTGGAATGTAAGAAAAGTGACAGTCATAAAATGAAAGGAAAAGAGTGAACGACAGGAGAGAGAGAATTCCAAAGAAATCAAAACTTGGACAATAAATGTAAAAAAATAAATAATAAAGCGCAAAAGAAAAAAAAATGGTTCAGTAAACGAAAAGGCAAATAAAGAGAAGTATGGGATGTAGAGGTAAAGAAATTAAGCAAACACTTGTGCAAAGGGAAACATAAAAAATCAGATAAATAAACGGAAAGCTCGTAAAAAAGGGAAGGATCCCCGGAAGCGGGTAGGGTTCCCCCTAAAATGCAATGCAATTAACGTGATTCCCCCTCCCACCCCCCACCCCTTTCCTTTTTTCCTTTTTTCTGTGTGTTTATTAACACCCCACTCTCCCCCCCCCCCCCCCCCCCCTTCTTTCTTCTCTGTCCTCTTCCCAGTTTTATTCATTTTGTTAGACTCCTGAGTAAACGGTTTTTATTGTTCTTGTTTGTGTGTGTGTGTAAGGTTTGAATTATTTTTTTGTGTTTTAAGGGTGGTGGTGGTGTTTGTTTTTTGGTGGGGGTATCAACATTTGTATTTCAGTGTTATCGACTCAGAGAGAGACAGACAGACAGACACAGACAGACACACAGACACAAAGACATCACAGAGACACAGAGTTGAAAAAAAAAGCCTCTTGGATTCTTTGTTTACCTTTCCAATTTAATCAGTATCATATAACGTAATCAGAGTTGAAGCCAGACGTTTTGTAGATGAAAAGACCTGGGGTTTTTTGTTTTGTTTACAGAATGGCCTTCAGCAGATCTATCACAATGGGCCTTTTTCTTTATAACTGTCTCTGCCGTTTTCAAACAAAAGGTGATATGATGCTGAAAGTATTTGCCTGCTGTGTGACATATAATGCAGTTTTCTAATACACTTTGGCCAGAGCATTAATATGTCAATTAACGTTGTCTTCATTACAGACAAAGACATTGTGAAAAACGTGTATCACGCCGTGAAACCCTACACTACATTTCCTGCTTCTCGCCTGCAACCTTCCAGAGAGTATGGATGGCGATCAATTTTAATTCAAACACAATCATTTTCCTGGTCCACACACACATTTCCGCCAGGCTTCTCTTCAGAGGTACACAAGCAATCTGTGCGTTCTTTCTTTTAGGTATGAGTAATCCAAAACAAAGTACAGTTTATCATCATCTTATTCTCACCAAAGCATGACTATTCCTGTAGATATATGAAATAAGCAGCTAAATATTTTCTGTTACACTGTTCTGTTTATAACTGTGTTAGAAAAAATATAATTCAGCTTTTTTTTTCTATCAAAATGAAAACTCTTTCACTCACCATACCTGCTATAGTCGGTAGCGTAAATAGTGCAAACAGATCAAATAAAATTATTTTATTTCAAGGATAATGAATAAGCACTGGTGTGCTTTTTTAAAGCCGGTCCCCAATCAGGGACTGTAATCACAATTTCAGAAAAGAAACAAACGGACACAAGTAACAAAAATGCACCAAAAATACCAAGCAAAGAAACAAAAAAACAAAAGAAACAAATAAATTGCATTAAGTCATATGGGAAAAAAAGCAAAGAATGCTGGAAGACTTCAGTGCAGTGCCCCTATCACTTGTTCGGGAGTGGAGATACAAGTCAAATCAGCCCGCAAAGGCATGATGAAGTAAAGGGAAGAGAAAAACAAATGAGCAAACAACATAGAGAAACACAGAGAAACAAGTACACTTATTGTGCGCTGACCCAAGTTACAATCGAAAAAAATGAGCTAGTAATTCGTGCTGTACATTGATATACACATTTCATTTTATCCAACAAACTAGACAGCCAGAACCAGTCACAAAAAAAATTGCGTAAAATGCATCGTTTCGTATATGTTTGGAACTTGTACTGAGCATCGATTTAACCTCTCTCTCTCTCTCTCTCTCTCTCTCTCTCTCTCTCTCTCTCTCTCTCTCTCTCTCTCTCTCTCTCTCTCTCTTATCCCCAGCCCCCTCGGCCACACACACACACACACACACACACACGTACGCTCAGTTATGCACGGGTGCAGTCGTCTCGCGCCTGTTCCGAGTAAATCCCAGTTCCATTGCTCATCCATCATTCTGTGTAATTGTGTGGATCCTAACCCCATAAAAATTCCGTTTTTCAATTACCGGTGAGTTTTTGTGACGGCAATGCGGATTGTGTTTGCTCCCTTTGTCTCATTAAGAAAAGAAATTGGTTTCGTTAACTGGGCCTCATTACAGGGAATTTCAATTATCGAAGGTCAGGTCATTTTCAGCCATCATCTGCTCTTTCCTCCCTCCTCCCGCCGCCTCATCCTCCCCCCCCTCCCCTTCCACCTGTCTCCACCCAAGGGCGACAACTCTGGGTGCATGGGTTGTATTTCCGGATCCGGATTTGGACGGGCTGGCAGATGTCTGGAGCAAAGGTAACGTTCAGCAAATTGACTTCGCCCACCGTGCGCGTGTGCGTTCAAGCGCGTGGGGGCGCGCGTGCAACGTGAAACGTGATAGTGGAAGAGAGAGAGAGAGGGTAACAGTGAAGAGCAAGACCTCATTCATAATTGATGATTGTAATTATTTCTCTTTTTTTTTTTTAATCTTCCTTCCTTATTCCTTGACTCGTCCCTGTGGTCCGCTAAAAAAAAGACGTGTCGCAAAAAGGAGTTACTATGGGGAATTAGGGTTAAAAGTTGCTGGGAAAAAAGAAGACAAAAAATAATATTTGCATAGAAAAAATGTGTGCGTGTGAGACAAAAAAGTGTGTGTGTGTGCGTGCGTGCGTGCGTGCGTGCGTGCGTGTGTGTGTGTGTGTGTGTGTGTTGAGTTGACGCGTTTACTTATGTGCTGCATGTCTGCATGGGTGCACACTTGCGTGTGTGCATGTGTATGTGCCATGCATGCATGTTGAGAGGTGAAGCAGCACCTCACCGTCAGTCACTGACTGTCAAACACGGTCCAGAGAACACGAAGATGAGAGACATGGGACATGAAGTGAACGGATGAAGCCCTGAATGTCCCTGGCTATAATCAGAGGTGTGGGGGGGGGGAGAGAGACACGCAGGCTTGAAACCACGACGACCACGGTGACTGGCTGTGGAGCGAGCTGTCTGTCCGCTGTGACCTGAGGGACAGACAGACAGGCGAACACCTTTAGCCTGTCATCACAGGCGGGGCTGACCCTCAGGGGGGAACACCTCACCCCCTCCTATGATGGGGGACAAGATTGGGGCCTTGTCAGCTGGGAGATATACAGCTAGCAGCCCGCCCGCTCATGTCAGCTTGCGTCCTTGATTCATCGTGTGTCCACGTCAGGAAGTGGCTAAAAGTGACCACCGCGGCCTCTTTGAAGCCTGGCTTCGGGGGGTGTTAAATGTCACAGAGCTCTGCCACAGGTAGTAGATACATAGGTGCTTACATGTAGCCTGACTGCGGCCTTGGATGTTTTGAGTGATATTTAATCGTGTGTGAAAGATTCTGCATGCGTGCGTGCTGCGGTGGGTGGGTGGGTGGGTGGGTGTTCTGTTGTCAGCTCTCTCTCTCTCTCTCTCTCTCTCTCTCTCTCTCTCTCTCTCTCTCTCTCTCTCTCTCTCTCTCTCTCTCTCTCATAGTGACAAAAAAGTATTACTATCTCTTATATATGCTTCATTCACCTGTCCCCCCGAAAAGACCTCATGCTCTATGAATACTAAAAGGCAGATGTTCAGTTGTACTGAAGCGTCGCTGACGAGAAGAATGCAACAACATGAGAAATATGCATAGTCTTGTGTTTACAAATGCACTGAAACAGTTTGCTTTTGTTTTTATCTTTTTTGTTCTTGTTGTTTGTTTTGTTCGCTTTTAATTTGTTAAAGGTAAGTTAGCATCGTCACCACTTTGACAAAACAGCGATGTTACAACGTTAAGCTGAAATAAGATGTCAGAGAGGGAAACAGAGTAGGAAGGACAAAGAGGAGCAGACAGAAGGAGAGAGGAAAGAGCTGAAAAAGCAGTTGCTAAACCGCTACAAGAACAGTGAGTGCTTTACCAATCTTACTCCCAGGGAAAACTTCCCCTCGAGTAGACAGCCCAACAGACACACAACCCCAGTGCTGTGCCAATCTTACTCCCGGGGAAAATTGCCCTCGAGTAGATAGAATAGCCCAACAGACACACAACCCCACGTCCTCAGCTACCATCAAGTCAAGGACATGAGGCTCTTCCACTGGACTATTTCATCTTTTTTTTTTGGGGGGGGGGGGGGTTAGCCTAGTGGTTAGAGCGTTGCCCTTGCGATTTGCGATTTGATGGCCGGGGATTAAGCCCGAGTTCTAGCAGAGCCCCGACTGAAATATTCGTTCAGTGGAATTTTTCCCCTAGAGTTAATTAGCATCAGCACTGACTCTACTTCTCCCGAAACTTCTTTGGATTATAAACCAAAGACCTGTGTGCAAACGCACCCAGAACACCTCGTGCACACGTCAAAACTGTTCTTTCTTATGGAATAGTTATTAGTTCGTGCTAGTAAGAATGGATGGCAAAAAATATATTGAGAAACGCATGCACATTAGTATAGTGTCTGGTTTAGGCATCTTCCCCGAAGCTTGAAAATGATCATACGACTCTGTGCTACTCCATTCCACCAACGAATACTTGATTCCGAATAAATTCTTCCTCTCTACGCCATTCACAATGTAATCTAAACACACAGGGTACATAATTTCTTTTTTTTTAAGTAGAGTTTAACATTAGCCTCGGTTCTTATGTGCGTGCATTTTCTTAGTAGAATTTATTTCGTAACATCGTGTACACTTTGCATAGAATAAAAGTGATTTGTCAGCTTCTATCTTCTTCTTCATTGGGCAACCTTGAGACAGCAAATATTGTCTGCCATATGAGCGAAAATAAGTCACACTGCTGTTAAGCGCCTGACATGTCAGGCCCAGTACATCCGACTTCGGCATAAGAGAGAATTGTTATCTTTTAAGTCTTTCTGGGGAAAAAAAAGGCGGGAGAATGGTAAGCATTAAAGTGTGCAATTAGTCGTCATTCGGCGTCAAGACACATATATTTTGTTCTTGCCTTTCTTCAGTCTACATCGTTTTACTTGACATCTGTGTATACATGTTCCCCCCAATTTATCTGTATCTGTATTCCTCATGCTGCCTTTCTACTCATGTTATTTTTTCCCTTCATAGATCTATGTCTGCACCAGCCTCGTGTGCTATCAATGTGTTATGCCCCAATTCCTGTTTCGTTTTGCCTTGCAGGAGTGTGCGACAACAATTCAACAATTCAACAATTCAACACCTTTATTGTCCTCTGTAAAAGGAAATTTGTTTTGCAGTGATTAAAAGCTTATCTAAACAGCTAGTAAGAAATCGAGAAATAATTTAAACATACAAAATAGAGGTAACATTTGTTAAACACACACATACACACACATACACATACATGCACGCACACACACATGCACGCACACACACACACACGCACGCACACACGCACACACACACACACACACACACACACACACCACACACACACACACACACACACACACACACGCACACACATCCCTTTACTAAAAGAAATCTGTTTAACAACCAATAAAACATTCCACACTACTAAGTTAAACATCTATGAATTTCGATAAATTTGAATGCACATGATAAAAGTTAACATTTGTTAAACACACACACACACACACACACACACACACACACACACACACACACACACACACACACACTTACAGGCACGCGTGCGCGCACACACACAAGCACTCACTCACTCACTCATTCACACATACATACACCTCTAGTAAGAGATATTTGTTTAACAAGGAATAAAAATATATTCAACACTACTAATAGTTAAGACATCTATAAATTTGAATACACATGATAAAAGAAGCATTTGTTAAAGACACACACACACACACACACACACACACACACATGCACGCACGCACGCACGCGCGCGCGCGCACGCGAGCACACTGCATCAATGGAATCAACTACGCTAAAAATAATCAAACAACATAAAATTGGCTGTTGAACATTAATATGAGACTGATGAGCTATATCAAAATAGGGGATAAAAATATGGCTTAAAATTATCATTCTGCTCAAGGTAGAGTCCGACATCCACATGTCCACTGACACAGCCCAGCAACCACAGTGCACCCCCACCTCCCTCCGCCGCAAACCAAACCCCTGGTCACCCCCGCCACCAAGCAAGCCGCCATCACATGTACATGGTACAAACAATAGGCGTAGCCATGTGCGCGTTTGCGTGCTTGCATTCATGCGCACGCGCACACACACACACACACACACACACACACACACACACACACACAAAATCACACGCACACCTTTTCTCCTCTGTCCCACGCCCTCTACCCCCCCCCCCCCCTCCACACATCTTTATCTCCCCTCTGAAGGCACACACACACTAATCTCTTGCTCTACCCACCCACCTCCTCCCCATCCACTGACGCACTTCTTGAGGCAGAGGCCCTACACCTGACCTGTACACAGCTGCACAACGTGGGCACGTGCGTTACAGCACCGACCCCCAAATACTTCCCCTCTCCCCCCCCCCACGCCCCTCTGTCACAGCCACACCTCACACCTCACACCGCCACTCCACCCTAACATACAGTCGTCCATTCATTCATCCACCCACCACCCCTATTTTTTATACGAATATATACATTTGTTCATTCACCCTCACACTCACACACTCTCTCAGCACCCACCTACTCACCCCCCCCCCTCCCACACACACACACAAACACACACACACACACTCTCTCTCTCAATGCAGGCGGAAGTGCAGTTCTTCACAGATGTTGCAGTCACTGGTGCTGACCATTATACAGTCTGACGGCTGTGGGCAGGAAGGAGTCCCTAAAGCGGTTGGTTCTGCTTCTTATGGATAGAAGACGACTGCTGACCTCTCGCTTGGACGCACACTGGGTCAGCACAGGATGGAGGGGGTGGGAGTCGTCCTTCATAATCTTGGTCATCTTCTTCAGGCAGCTCTTCTCGTAGAGGCTGGAGGCTGGGGTGATGTCCTTCTTGATGACCCTTGCTGCTGCCTTTGTAATGCGCTCTAGTTTGTTGCTGTCGGATTTTCTGGTGTTGTTAAAATAGCAGATCTGATTAAACAATGCAATGCTTTGCACTGCAGCTTGGTAAAATCTCAGTAAAATAGTGTTGCTGATTTGAAAGCTTCCCAGTTTTCTTAAGAAGAACATTCTTTGGTTTGCTTTCTTGAAGCAGGCATTCACATTTTCAGTCCAACTAAGCCTGTCATCAATGATTGTGCCAAGATATTTGTAAGCACTTGTTATCTGCACTTCTTCGTTCTTGATGGTAAGTGGTGCTGGCTTGTCATGTTTCCTTCGAAAATCAATGATCATTTCTTCTGTTTTTGAGATGTTAAGTTCCAGATAGTTTTTGTCACACCAGTCTACTAAAGCTTTGACCGTAGATTTGTACGATGTCTCACTGTTCTTCAGAAGCCCAGTAAGTGACGTGTCATCAGCAAACTTGATTAAAATATTACTGTCAGTAGTAAAAGGGCAGTCAGCTGTGTAGAGGGTAAAAAGGACCGGAGAAAGGACACACCCTTGGGGGGCTCCTGTGTTTGTCAACAGGCAGTCTGACATTGCTTGTCCTATTTTCACTTTCTGTGGTCTTTCTGTTAAAAAGCTAAAAATCCATGCTATCAGTGTTGGGTTGACATTCATGTTCAACAGTTTCTGTATTAAAAGATGAGGTTGAATTGTATTGAAAGCACTTGAAAAATCAATAAAAGAATTCTGGCATAGGTCCCTGGACTATCTAAGTGTTCGTACAGCTTGTGCAGCAGAGTCAGGAGAGCATCATCTGTGCCCCTGCCTTTAGAGTAGGCAAACTGGAGGGGGTCCTGATGCTCTGCTGTCTGGAGCCTCAGCTGACGAAGGATGATTTTTTCCGCACACTTGAATGGAATTGAGGTCAGTGCTACAGGCCTATAGTCATTTAAAACTTTTGGAGACTGTTTTTTTGGTACTGGAATAATTGTTGAGGTCTTCCAGAGATGAGGGATGTGTCCGGTGTCAAGGGACTGCTGGAACAGGTGGGTGAAGACAGGAGCAAGGGAGTCGCTGCATTCTCTTATGGTTTTGGCGCTGATACAATCAGGGCCACATGCACTCCTGGGGTTTACTTTCCTAAATTCGTTCCTCACGTACTTCACATCAATGTTCACTGGAAATGCCGTTTGTTGTTTTACTCTCTCCATAGCTTCCTCTTGTAATGTCTGGAAGTTCTTCTTGTCAAATCTGGTGTAAAATGTGTTCAGTTCATTGGCCAGCTTGGGGGCATCCTCTGTCACAATCTCCCTCTTCTTCGTTTTGTACCCAGTCATTGTTTGTACATCCTTCCAGAACTGTTTGGTTCTGTTCTGGCAGAAATGGGCCTCCACTTTTGCAGAATACTCCTTCTTGTCTGCTCGTATTCTCTTGTTGATTTCTTTTTGGATCTCTTTGATGCTTTGATGTTGTTTAAAGGCCTGCTGTCTTCTTACAAACAAGGTGCGGAGTTCTTTCGAAAGCCATGGCTTGGAGTTGGGGTAGATCTTGATATCCTTGCTCTCCAAGACAGCGTCCACACAGAAGTTAATATAGCAGGAGATGGCATCTGCCTGGGTGTCTGCGGTGCTGTTGTTGTCCAGGAAAACGGACCAGTCCGTGGATAAAAAACAACCATTCAGGGCTTCAACAGACTCCTGGGACCATATCTTTATATGCCGGACAACTGGTTTTGCCTGCTTAAGCCTCTGTTTGTAAACAGGAGTCAGCTGCACCATGCTGTGAACTGACTGCCCCATATTTGGCAGGGAGCGGGAGAGAAAGGCATGCTGGATGTTGCCATAACACAGGTCCAGAGTTCTGTCGCCACAAGTTGGGCATGTGACATACTGATGGTAGTGTGGCAGCACCTCCCTCAGACTGCATTCGTTAAAATCACCCAGGATAAAAGAAGGAGAGTCAGGAGATGTGGAAGACAGTTCATGGATGACGTCGGCAACTGTGTTGGCTGCTACCTTTGTGTCTGCACGGGGGTGTATGTACACAACTGTGATAAAAATCTGATTGAATTCTCTTGGTAAATAAAATGGGCGTACAGCAAGGCTGAGGAGTTCAACATTTTCATAACAGAATCTTTTCTTCATACTGATATTTTGGCACCATCTGTTGTTAACAAGCACACAAACACCACCACCTTTAGTCTTTCCAGTTTCTTCAACTGAGCGATCCCCACGGAAGATGGCAAAACCAGGAATGTCGGGGTCTTCGTCAGTTTCCGTAAGCCATGTTTCAGAGAGACAAATCAAGTTTGCCTCTCTGTACTCGCACATAAACTTGCAACAAGCTATCAGTTCATCAACTTTGTTTCGAACAGATTGCACATTGCCCATGACAATAGAAGGTAAGGGAAGCCTAAACCAACGACGTCGAGCTCTTATTCTCACTCCTCCTCTTTTTCCACGTTTTTTAAGTCGGATTCGAAAACGGCTTGCCCTATCTAGATGGGATAAATCAAGTGTACCCCCTTGTGTTTTGAAGCTGAGCAGAAAATCACGACTGTAAAACATGGCAACTTCCTTAAAGATCAAAACATATAAAAATATTTTACAAAGTTTCTCATTATAAGCTCTTCTTTGAATAAAACACATACCTCCATAAAAACACATACACTCTTGCACTATATACAGCAAACTTTCAGAAACAGTCCAGACATAGAAACCACAAAAAACACTAATACTTGGAGAGAGAAAAATCACTGCTGGTCGCATACAGAGTTGCGCCCAAAAGAAATAGAATTTGAATAGAGAAATTAAAAGGTTCATTCAATTCGACCGTTGACCTGCTTTCAGCTGTTTAGTATGTCAAAAAAGCAATATAGTTGTCTGCAACCTATTGACATGAACCTATGTTTAGAAGGCATTTATGGCTTATGACCCGAAGCCACATAACAAACCGCTGACAGTGTCCTCCATAAGGATGCCCCAAATGCATGAAATAAAACTGTGAGCTCTGGATTCAAATTTTGGATGCGTCAGTTTTGTAGGGTCGGTCCTAAAAAAGGCAGCTTTTTATTCTGCCAGCTTGTAAATGTACAGCTTAACGGCACATCAGGGGGCAAGGTCCCAGGGGCCGGGGGTTGGGTGAAAATGGGTCAAAGGGAAAGAGAGGCCACATGTGTTCATCTTCCTTTGCCGCACTTTTGAACAGTTTCAAACAAGACTGAGAACGTATGCGCGTGTGTGTGCGCACATACACACACACACTTACGTGTGCATGCATGTATGCTTGTTTGTATATATGTAGGCCCTATACGCAGCCAGAAAGACTAGGACAGATATATAGAGAAAAAAGAGATAAATTCATATGCCACAAAAATGTGACACGGATCCAAGATTAACACGCAACTCTGAAACTTCTACAATTATGTTATCTATGTCTCCCCTGGTATGTGGTGGATAGGAGGAGATGGAAGAGGAGGAGGACAGGAAGAAAGATAAACAACAAAGCCATAGATGGGATGGGGAGGATGAGAATGCGCGGACTGAGGATGAGTTGTGTCCACAAGAGGATGAGGAATGACAGGGCAGAGAGGAGGAGGAGCAGGGAGCACATCGCTCATGTCACAAGCAGCGTGTGGCCAATCAGCCGCCATGTTTGTTCACCCCCATGCTCCCCCTGTGATGGGGCGAGGACTGGGTAGGCCATGGGGCAAAGTCGCCCCCTACCCCTACCCGTCACGTATAATCCTGCCGTTGACTTGGCGGCCAAACACGTTCTAATTGCTGTTTGCCTGTCAACAGTGGCCCGACAACTTGGGGTCCGATACTATCATCATGTTTTAAACTCCCTTTTCTGCAACCGCTACTGTCTGCTGACTGCCAGTTTTTGTTGTTGTTATCCTGTTTATTTGCTGCCCTCTTTTTGTTGTAGTTGGGTGGTGTTTTCTGCTGTTATGATAGGATCGAATGTACAGACTCCCATTTTCCACAGAACTTTGTGCGCACACGGCTTCACTTTGGTTCATGCAAGGTTATGCGCGCGCGCATCCCGCGCACGCACGCGCATACACACACATACCTCCCCCCCCCCACACACACACACAGAAAGTTTACAGCAGATCCTAATTACCTTCAAAACCTCAGGGTGATGTGGTAAAATAGAATACTGCATGGCCACTTTCATTCCACAGACAGATAACACCAGGATTTGCATGGCCCAAAATGTTGGTGTCAAGAAAATAATTGATTCAAGTGACAACGATCACAAATTTATATCCTAATACAGAGGCAAGTCTCTATTGACATTCGAAAGAAACGGAAACATTTTTTCAGCAATAAAAATGTCATTATTGTTTAAACACTGTCCAGACATATCCAGGTAGGAACAGATGAGTATTGAAATTACAACATGAAGAATTCTTATATATCAAGCTGGGTATGTATTTTTCCATTCAGATGGAAAAGATTAAAGACAAACAGGCAAAATTCTGTTAATCTTGAACACCTCCTACCTTGGATAGCACGAGTGACACGACATCGACATAAACATGCTTGAACAAATATGCTGCAAACATTACACTTGTCGGTGGTAATTTGTCATTTTGATTTCGAAGTGTGTGTGTGTGTGTGTGTGTGTGTGTGTGTGTGGTGGGGGGGGGGGGGGGGGTATTTCCTGTGTCTGTTTTGTTTGTTCCTCGGCTAGAGCTCCGAGGTTCACCAAATCGTCAGAGTTTGTGTATGCGACCGTATTTTACCCACCAGTGAGGTAGCGGTATTCTGACCTCGGGGATATATTTCTATGTCAGCTTTGAATGTTAATTTACACCATCACCGCTGTCCTGGGCTTTTAAACTGCATTATGGTAAGACAGTCAGCCAATGTACAGATTAAATCTGGTATATCGCCGAAGTCAGAATGCAGCGACCTTAATGGTGGGCAAAAAAAGGTGGAATATACAAAAATCTCACCCTAGGTGAACGAACCTCGGAGCTCTAGTGGAGGAACGAAAACATAATTATAACCCTGGTGCAGTCCGGTCAGTTCTTGCTCATACGTGTGTGTCTTGTGTGTGTGTGTGTGTGTGTGTGTGTGTGTGTGTGTGTGTGTGTGTGTGTGTGTGTGTGTGTGTGTGTGTGTGTGTGTGTGTGTGTGTGTGTGTGTGTGTGTGTGTGTGTGTGTGTGTGTGTTTCGTTACCATGACATAGCTGACTGTGCGTCTATGCATGTGTGACTTCTAAGGAAAGGTCTTGATCACTCACGTCACTGCCCATGAGGTTTGGTTGTTGTTTTCTTTTTGCCTACCACTGTGGTGGTTGTTGCAGGCTAGCCCCCGTGCTTTACTATTAGCATTTGAGGTTGTAGTTTTTCTGTCCATTCTCTTAACCAGGTTTTCCCTTCGTTGACATTTGGGAGCCCGCGCATGTTTTTACAACAATTTTCTTCGTAGTTATATTCTCAATCATCCATCCCGTGTATTTTATTTATGTCTAACTACAATTTAAAAACATTGCACCTCTCTCTCTCTCTCTCTCTCTCTTCTCTCTCTCTCTCTCCTCTCTCTCTCTCTCTCTCTCTCTCTCTCTCTCTCTCTCTGTGGTGAAATCAAATGAAGTCGGATATCTCCATTCATTCATTCATTCATTCATTCATTCATTCATTTATTCATTCATCCATTCACTCTTTCTTTCTTTCACTCACTTACTCACTAATTCATTCATTGTTCTTTTCTCCGGGTAGGAGTTTTTTTCAGCTACAGACAAGTTTGTTGTATGTGTTGATCTTCGTCTTTTTGTTTTGTGTGCCCGGCCATTCATTCAGAATTCATTTATTCATCCGTCTATTTCTTTCCCCTCCATGACCATAGAGGCTAGCGCTGCTCTTTCTCTTGTTTTGTCATTCATTCATTCATAACGATAATCCATTCATCAATTAATTTTGCTTTTTTACTCTTTTGTTTATTCATTTGCTTATTGGTTCTTCTGTTTGTTTATTGATTGTTTGTTTATTTCCTTTCATCAGTTATTCGTTTCTTCGTTTGTTCATTCCTTTCTTAGATTACAATCGTTCATTCATCAAGTCATCAGTCAGTCTCTCTCGTACGTTGGGTCTTACAGAGTGAAATGTTTCAGTTGATCTTTGTCAGATTTCTTGAGACAAAAACAGATGACCAACATTAACGCCAGGTTTCAGCTGTTTGGCTGTGTGTGTGTGTGTGTGTGTGTGTGTGTGTGTGTGTGTGTGTGTGTGTGTGTGTGAGTGTGTGTGTGTGTGTGCGTGCGTGCGTGCGTGCGTGCGTGCGTGTGTGTGTGTGTCAAACCCCACAAAAGCTACTTTGTCACCCCACTTTAACAGCATTAATGTAACACAAGGGGGTTCTGTTGACAAAGCACACTTTCACTCTCTTTTATCGAAACAGTTTGTGGCTGTTTCACGTTGTGACATATTGTTCTGATAATGCAGGTTCCTTTTTCATGAAATGATTTCCTTACTTTGAGTGAAGGAGAGAAACATTGAAAGAGTGTGGGGGATGGAGAGAGAGAGAGAGAGAGAGAGAGAGAGAGAGAGAGGAGAGAGAGAGAGAGAGAGAGAGAGAGAGAGAGAGAGAGAGAGAGAGAGAGAGAGAGAGAGGCTGCTAAACATATGGTGTTTATGGACCATTCCAGTGACACATGTTTTCATTTCAGTCTCCTTTTTTCTCCCCTATCCCGCTTAACATCGTGAAGGAACAATTGCTCGAAAAATGTAGGAGTACACTCCCTTTCTAACTCCTCTCTCTCTCTCTCTCTCTCTCTCTTCTCTCCTCTCTCTCTCTCTCTCTCTCTCTCTCTCATCTCTCTCTCTCTCTCTCTCTCTCTCCTCTCTCTCCTTTTTTTTCTTCTTCTTCGCTCTATTCTTCTCTCCTAAGGTCCCATTCATAGTCTGTATGAAGTATTTGACATTATGCTCTTAGCTCAATGTTTTATGCACTTTGTTATTCTTTTCCCTTCTCTCCAAGACCCTCTTGTGAAGGTATAATTATCTGGCTTCCTTTTGGATTTGTAATTTGCCTATTGCTGCTCAATTTCAGATGTCAGAGTTAGTACAGCCGATTAATGCTTTTAGTAAAAGACCAGATATTCTTATCAAAAGAGATTAGCAGCAAATTATCTCTCTGGGGAAATCAGCTAAGTAGAAGTTAACAGATGTCAACGAGCAAAAGCTATAACGAAACAAGATATTCGATAAAACAGTTGGACAGAATTGGAACTAAGCCAACGTAGTAATCAGCCTGTGATGTTCATATCAAAACAGCCACTGATCACAACAGCACAATAAGAGAAGTTGTGTTGGGGCCCAGTGCAAGTTAGTTCTTATTTTTTTTGCTCCCAGTGCATTTGCGTACGATCTGTTCTTTTCTTAAATTAAGAAACGTCTGTCTAAAGCAAGAGAATTGAGATAGAATCTTGGGAAGACCCAAAACCCGGACAAACAAACGACTAGTTTTTAATAAAGGCCATTGATCCTGTAGCCTTCGTGCGGTCATGAGTCCGTTCCATGTTCTTTCAGAGTCCTTCTTACATGCATTGTGTATGAAGATCCCGTCACGTTGTGCTGATGTCAATCCTCCCCACAGGTCACTTTGTGAAAAATCTGCCAACAAAGCAGACATGGCCCTCTGTTCAAACAAAGCCCGTCCCCAAGATGATTGCCTGGAGAGGTAGGTGTGCTGTACAGGAACTGGCCATCCCCTTTCCTTTGGTCCTCAGCCCTTCTCTTGATGTTGATCCACGTCATTGACCTGCTGGTCACGTCCTGCTTTCAGTCCGTGGAGAGAGTGGGGGGTGTGGTGGCGTGCTGTGGTGTGAGTTATACTTTGCCGACACAGCCTCCATGCTCCTTTTTCCAAGGCAGCGTGTGGTTTGACTTAGCCCGGTGAGGCAGGAAATGGGTACGTCACCAGCCTGACTGCATCTCCGGGTCTGGGGCTCGTTGACATTCATCCCAACCTCTCAGCCAATTTGGTCACTTTGCCAACAGTTTTCCTCCGGCACCTTGGACCCATCAGGAAAGCTTTCTCGCTAAGAACAATCGGCTGTTTTCTTAAGCAACAAGGTACATGTTTTTTCCAGCGAGCCTCGCCTAAGAGGCGGGGAGCCCGGGTGGGGGGTGACAGGGACAAGTGCCTCAGGTTACCCCCTGGGGGGGTTTTTGGGGCCCCGGAACCCTTGATGTTTTCCCCCCCGCCCAAAACCTGGGGGTTTGGGGCCCGGCCACCCTTTTTCGACTCTTTTTTCAAAAAAAAAAAAAAGTCGCTAAAAAGAGTTGGGGGGCCCCCGGGGAAAAAGCTGTTTTTTTGGTTTGTTGTATTTTGGGGGTAATTTTCCGTTCCAGTTTTTTGGTTTTTTTTTTTGGGGGGGGGAAAGCCCTTTGTTGTTTTTTTGTGAAATTTTGGCCCGGAAAAACGCCCGCCATGGCCCCTGAAAAAAAAACCCCCTAAGGGGATTGCCGGGGGGGAGGGGTGCGTAAGGACCTGGTTTTTTTTGGCCCAAAACCCCGGGGTGTTGCCAGTCTTGGGGGTTTTGCTTAGCCGGGAAGGGGGGGGGTTTGGGTCCTTTTTTTTAAAATTTAACACCCCATTTTTTTTCCCCGGCGGTGTGGGGGGATTTGGGGGGGGGGGGGGAAAAGGGGGGCCAACTACTACTTCGGGGGCCCGGCTTCACCCAACCTTGTTTTGGTTTGGCCCCCCCCCGGGGGTTAAAATGGGGGGGTTTTTTTGGGGGGAAATTTGGCGTTTTTAAGAAAAGGGGGTTTTTTTTTTGGGGGGGGGCCCCCCCTTTTAAACGGGGGGGTTGGGGGGAAAGGGAACGCCCCCGGGGTTTTTTTTTTACCCCCCTTTTTCCCGAAAAACCCCCCCGGGATTGTGAAAACCTCAATGAAAGGGGGAAAGAAGAAGAGAAAGGGAAAGAGAAAAGGAAAGGGGGTTGGGGAAAAAAACCGGGGGGAGGATGAAAGGGGCCCCCCCCCCCAAAAAAAGGGGGTGGGGAAAAATTTTGACCCCAAAAAAGGCCCCATCCCCCCAACCGGCCCACCGTTTTGTGTTCCACCGATGGGTGAAAGGGTTGGGGGGGGTTGAAGAAAGCCCCGGGATTTGTAGTTTCTTTTTGGGGTTAAAGGAGGGGCAAGTTTTGAAGATGGGGGCCGTTGCTTGCTTTTTTTGTTGTTGGGAAAGTTCCAATTTTTGTGTTTTTTGGCCCTTTATTTAATTGCATGGGGGTTTTTGTTTTGGGGTTTTTTTTAAAAGGGGTGTTGGTTTTGTTGGTGGGGAAATGGCTTTTTAAAGAATTTTTGAAAATTTTAAAAAAAAAAAATTTTTTAAAAAAATTTTTTTTTTGGTAGTTTTTTTAAAAAAATAAAATTTTCCAAAAAATTTGGAGGGAAACGGACTTCAACACAACACAACAAACACCACACAACCCACACACACACCCCCCAAAAAAAACCCCCCCAACACAACCCCCAAAAACCCCCCAAACCCCTTTCCCCCCCCCCTTAAAAAAGGGGTAAAAAACCCCCCAAATTGAAAAAAAGGGGAAAAAGGAAAAAGGAAAAAAAATGGGAGTGAACTTAATGGAAAGGGGGAGGAAATTTTTGGGGTTGGGGGGTGAGATTTTTTAAAAAAAAAAAGGGGGGTTAAAGACCCCAGGGTATCAAAAAACAGAAAAACATAAAAACCCCAAAATTTTAAAAAACTGGCCCGGTGGTTGGGGTGTGTGTTTGTGTGTGGGGTTGGTGTGGTGGGTGTGTGGGGTGGGGGTTGGGTTTCCCCACACCACAACCACGGGAAGTTTTCATTCATTTCCCAAACCCCCCCCAAGCTTTGGTGTGTGTGTGTGGGCCCGCCCCAACACACCCAAAACCACACCCCACACACACCACCCACCCACACCCCCTTTTTTTTTTAAGGGCCTCGTTTGTTCCTTTTTCTCTTGTCAGGTCAGCCCCCTCCCCCCTTCCCAATCCTTTTTTTATTTCAGGTCTTTAACACTTTTTTTTTTTCATGGGGGGAAAGGGGGGGGCACGGAAAAGGGAGGGGGGGGAGGGCCTCGGTGCAACAAACTGCAATCAGCTCGTGTCGATCTAAATCCTTCTGTCGACAACCTGGGGATTTGACTAGGTGTTTCGAAGAAAGCGCTTAATTGTGTCCTTTTACTTCGCTTGGCCTTTTGCCCTTCCATGGTGACTAATGATGCAAAAAAAAGTGTCATCTTGCCCCCAAATGCATTGTCAGTTTATTTATTTCCCCTTTTTTGGGTTTATTTTTGTTGTTGTTGTTGTTGTTTCTTTTTGCTTGGGGTTTTTGCCGACATTAAGTTTTGCAAATCATAAAACAATTACAAAAAACCACTCCCAAAGAAAGTTTATTTTTCTGCGTAATTTTATTGTTAATGTGTTTTCCCCCATCTTTTCAGTTTCCTGTTCTGTTGCCTATCGGGCTCTGTGTTGTCTTTCTGTCTCTGTCTGTCTTTTTATTTGCCCCCCCCCCCCCCCCCCCCCCCCCCCCTCTTATCCCTCTCCCGTTTTCCTTTGGAATTTTGGGACCTTTTTTAGCAAGATGACATGATAAAATGTTTCAATAAGCTGGACTTCACCCTAGTCATCATTTTATGGTAAATGTGAAAGCATATTCAGGGAATTTTTTTTTCAAACACAAAAACACCAACAACACACACACACACACACACCACCACACACACCACACACACACACACACCCCCCCAACAGGAGACACCCTAATGACATAGAGATTTTTGTGACTGCCCGACAAATTGACACTGCCGACAAAAAAGACAATGGGGGGCGAGAGGGCGGGGCCTTTGTTTTCTGCCCCCACCTCCTGCCTAAAGACCTGAAACCGACCCCACCGCTCCTCATCCACCCAAAGTCCAGCCTGCCTTGCCTTAAAACACGTTTTTTTTTCCCTGATGTATCCGGGGCTAGACTGATTTAGCTTTTTTTAAGAAAAGTGTACCTTTAGGCCCATTTTTTTTTATGAATATTTTATAATATATAATTGTGTTTTTCCCAAAATACACAAAACAAGATGTCCAACATCTTTTTTTAACTCGTAATTTCGTATTATATTTTACTGACCGTTTGGTTGGTTTTTTCAACAAATTTGGAAAATTAAGGGAAAAAAGTTATTAATTTTTTTTGCAAATGTTTTTCCAAAAAAGGCTAGAGAAAAAGAAAAAAAAAAAAAGAAAAATTTACCCCCCCCCCACCCCCCCCTGGTTTGGGTTTTTTTTTTTTCGTTTTCTCGAAAATTTTTTTATCATAATAATTTCTGTTCATCTCAAAACAGAAAACATCAATCGGGGAAAAAAACAATCCCGGGACACGGCAAAAAATAATTTTTTTAAAATTTTTTTCACCAATGGGCCAAAACAGAAACCAAAAACTCCCATTGTTAAAAAAACAGGGCCCGAATCCCACCCCCATTTAACCATCAATTTACAATAACAACGAAAAAACAAACAACAGACTTATAACTGGTTGTTTAGTTTTGTTGATAACCCCAAACTAATTTAACCCCAAAGAACACTTTTCGATTTTTGTAATCCAATGTTTAAGCCCCTAAAAGGAGGGGGAAAAACAAAAAGTAACTTTGG
>JASPKP010008912.1:0-10971 GCA_030674155.1 Stramonita haemastoma
TCTCTCTCTCTCTCTCTCTCTCCTCTCTCTCTCTCTCTCTCTGTCTCTCTCTCTCTCTCTCTCTCTCTCTCTCTCTCTCATTGTATTGTCCCTGATAAAGGTGGGGGACTGGATGTAATAAAGCACATGAGTGCTTATTCATCATCTTCTAAATAAAAGAATTCCATTTGATTTGATTTGATTTGATATCTCTCTCTCTCTCTCTCTCTCTCTCTTCTCCTCTCTCTCTCTCTCTCTCTCTCTTCTCTCTCTCTCTCTGTTTCCCCCAAACTACCAATAATTTACACTGGCATGAGGATGCGGGGCTGTGACATCTCAAAGATTACAGTGCTGACGAAAAGGGAGAAGATGAAGCAGTTTCCGTGACCGGCGCTCATTTCTGACACAGTTCCGGTTATTTTTCTTATCCCTTATGCGCTAAATCTGGCTGGCTGGCTGGTGGCTGATACGAGTAACACAGGTAATGACTTCTTCCTTTTTGTCCATTACTAAGCGAAAAGGAAATACTTGGTTTTTCTCCCACACGAAAGCAGCAGTCCTGTAAAAGTCTTCTATATTTGTATTGTATTTTTATTGTATTGTATTGTACTGTGTTGTGTTATATTGTGTTTTGCATTTTACTTATTGTATTCTACTGTTTTGTACTTTCACTCACAGCATTGGCAGAAAAGCGGTACCATCTTGAAAATCTTGACTTTCTTACCTTTTTTTTTTCTTTTTTCTTTTTTTTTTTTAAATTTTTTTTTACTATTCTGTGTCTTTCTGCCTTTACTGCGCTTTCTCTGTATTTGACTTCTTTGCTCCTCGGCTGGAGCTCCGAGGTTTACCAATGGGGAGAGTTTTTTGACATGCCATCTTTTTTTTTACCACCATTAAGGTAGCTGCATTCCTACTCCGGAGATTTTCTTTGAAGTGATCTCTCTCCTTTGTCTATTTCTTCCCCTGTATTTCCCAATTCTTCTCTTTCCTCTACAATCCGGTGTCTGTCCTAGCGTGGTTCTGATCATTATCTCGGGCACTGAGACGAGAAATGAATGAATAGTTGGTTTTGATTTTAGTGTGTAATCTGGAATTAATTCCTCAAGTTTTTGATGAAATTCATTTTCCAACAAGGTGACAGCTTTAATGATATGGCCTCTGCAGTCAGCGGGGCGTTAACTTAAAGATGGATTAGTCTTAGTCTTCTTTCTCTCCATGCTCTTATTTTTTTTTTTTAAAGGTGATTTTCCTTTTAAAAGTATTCTGTAATGTTCCTCTACTGCTCATTCCTCCTTTAGTGTTTACCTTCTCCTTCTTTGCTTATCAAGAGTCAGATCTGGAGAAAATCAACTGGTCTTTAAAGTAGAGGTGTCTCCAACGCTGTCACCAAAATGAATGAATGAATGAATGAATGAATGAATGAATCAATCTCTCTCTCTCTCTCTCTCTCTCTCTCTCTCTCTCTCTCTCTCTCTCTCTCTCTCTCTCTCTCTCTCTCTAATCTAATCTAACCTACCTACCTACCTACCTGCCTGCCTGCCTGCCTGCCTGCCTGCCTGCCTGCCTACCTACCTATCTACCTACCTATCCCTTAGTCTGGCGACCGTGGGGTCACCCCTGAAGACTTGATAACCAGTTCCATGACTTATTGACTGGTTGTCAAGTCAATAAATCCACAGCGTTTTTAAATTCAATATTTGGACATCATTCTTGCAATGATCAAGTTACTACTGCAAACACCTAGGGCTGATACCAACGCAACGCACGAAAACAAATGTTTAACTTAAAATAAAACCCTAAGATTCCATTCACTTCTTCCCGATAAAACAATATGATGCATTGTGCAGTATAAAAAGCTACAATGAAAAACAAATGGTCTGATAAAATAAGATTCAACCAGCACTGATGTTTCCAAACAGCTCTTAATGGGCATGTAATCATGAAATGTCCTCCCACCAACACTAACAAAAACGCTGAACAAAATGGTTGGTTGACTTTTTTGTTTTGTTCCACATCAGACATCATCTTGACAAATACCAGAATAACTACGCATGACAAATATTCCAAAAATGGCGCCGGCCCCAGAGAGAAAGAGAAAGAGAGAGGAGAGACAGCGATATTATTATGTCTGGTGTCTCTATTAGCGATGCGTCACCGAACGAGTGGTGAACATGCCATCTTTTGTCTTGAGTGCAGACTTGCTATGACTTACCCACTTTTTTGTGTGTACGTCAGTCAGCAGATCAATGGGGAATGACGAGGGGCCACAAACACGGACCCGGTAAGGGCGCTGATCTTCAGACAGATGTCTGTCTATGAATAATTATGCAAATGACCATAATGAACAAGGTTCGGCGGCTCTGTGTGTGTGGACCAAGCAAAAGGACTTGTATACATACAGATGCTCATGTCAAAGGCGGTTTTGTTCCGGTTCCGCTTTCTTTACTTGCACCCCTCTCTGTTTTATCCTATGACCTTCATAATTATGGGCTACTATATTGTGTGGGGTCTTTCAAATGCAGTGGACCCTAATCATTAGATGATTTACTTTTACTCTTTTATTTGTAATACAAAATCGCATATGGCATCATTCTGTGACATCCAATTTGTCGTAGGTGACGATTATTACATAAAACTAGACTTTTACAAACCCATTGTACCTTTATTTTTGAAAAATGGACCAAGTTTAGTAGGTAATGCCTTGTTTATTATCAAATTGGTAAGTGCGTTTGTAAAAATCAATAAATTATAAACCTCCTGGATAAAAACTAATGATAATTTTTGTAATTTTTTTTATTCAAGACAAAGCAAACTTCTCCAGATATTTTCTTTCATCATCCGTTTGCTCATTTGTTGTGAATATCTGTCGAATTAAATATACTTGACTCATAAAAAGCTGGGGTCTGAACAATTTAGTTTCACCAGTGTGCGCTCAAACTAACGAAGTCATTTTACGATGAATATCTTAGGACAAAGAAGAGTTAGGTGGGCTCCAGAACTTCCATCTTCTAGTTACCTAACTCTCGCTTGCTTCCGATGCTCAAGGTTTTTCCCGTGCCCTTCCATTTGTGCGTAAGCCGTAACCGATTACCTCAGTTCTTTGTTTCCAGTGGGGTAGGACGAATGTTGCGTGTAAGAGCTACAAACCCAGTGTGCGAGATGTAACAAACAGCCAGGATCTTCCTTTTGCATCGTGAAATGCCCCTGGTTTCTGTCTCTGTAGTTCTCTGTCTCTCTCACATATACACACACGTAAATACACACGCAAGCACATATACACATTATACACATGCATACATGTATTCATGTATACATACATACATACATACACACATACATACATACATACATACATACATACATACATACATACATACATACATACATACATACATACATACATACATACACACATACATACATACAGCACCCCCCCCCCCCCCACACACACACACACACACACAAACGCATGCATATATACTCCGAAGAAGAAAAAGTATGCAAAACAAATCGTATCTCTTCAACAGCGATCAATCTTTTCTCTTTTCTTCTTGACGCCAATGGATGGTGTCAACACACGTTCCCCAGTACGACAGGAACGGGGAGGGATAAGAGAACTGGTAGGGGATTCTTTGAATCGATCCAATCAGCCAATCCCCCAAACGAAACACAGCATCTATCACCAGAGGGAAGAAACCTTCAAGCTGTTCCTCAAGTCTGTCTCACTTGGCTAAAGAAACCTGTATCGATTATCCGTTTGTGCGTAATAGCACTATCTTCTTCCCTAATTTGTACTAATGAGAACATCTTTTTTCTTTAAATTAACTATTGATAAATGTTGGGGTAGAAATGTCGTAGTGTTTTCATTTTCGTGGAAAGTCTGGTTTCCCGTCCTGAAGAGTTTAGACGTAGCCATTCAAGACTGGGTGTGGTACTGGGTTTGAAGATGGATCTTTCCGGTTGAATGAGGGTAGGGAAGAGAGTATTGTGCGCACTAGTTACTGTTTGGGTTTTATTTTGTTTTATTTTATTTTTGTTTTATTCAATTTTTCTATTTCGAGGATAATGGAATATGCAATCATGTGCGTTTTCATATCCAGTCCCCGTGTGTAGTTAATTTTGTACACTTTGTCATCCGTTCCAACGGGCGCACAATGGCCTACTCTTTCGAAAAGCGGAACAGGTTTAAACGTGTTTGGTGTGTGTGCTAGCATGCGTGCGTGCTTGCGTGCATGCGTGCGTGCGTGCGTGCGTGCGTGCGTGTGTGTGTGTGTGTGTGTGTGTGTGTGTGTGTGTGTGTTAGCGTGCGTGTGTGTTTAAATGGGGAGAGGTGAAGGAGTAGTCAATTTTGCCCAGAGTGGAAAGTTTTCATTAAGGCACCAATGGTTTGTCGCAGCTTGGGCCCCTCTCCTCCGTCCAATTTAGAGCGGTGATGCTGTGTACGGATAAAGGATGTTTTGTATTATTGAAAAATGGCACCAGGAAACCTTCTGTTTTAAATCTGCGCTACATAACTCCTCCCTACCGCTGGTTTTGTTGAATGTGATAATTCATTCTTCTGCTTTTTCTTTTTCTTATTGTAGTAGTAGTAGTAGTAGTAGTAGTAGTAGTAGTAGTAGCAGCAGCAGCAGCAGCAGCAGCAGCAGCAGCAGCAGCAGCAGCAGTAGTAGTAGTAGTAGTAGTAGTAGTAGTAGTAGTAGTAGTAGTAGTAGTAGTTGTTGTTGTTGTTGCTGTGGTAGAAGTAGTAGTAGTAGTAGTAGTAGTAGTAGTAGTAGTAGTAGTAGTAGTAGTAGTAGTAGTAGTAGAAGTAGTAGTAGTTGTTGTTGTTGTTTTGTTGCTGTTATTGTTGTTGTTGTTGTTGTTGTTGTTGTTGTTGTTCTTGTTCTTGTTCTTCTTCTTTTCCTTCTTCTTTTTCTTCTCCTTCTTCTTCTTCCTCAAATTCTTCCTCTTTTTCAAATTCCTCTTCATCTTCAATTTTTTCTTCAAATTATTCTTATCCTTCAAGTTTTTTTTCCCCATCATCATCATCATCATCATCATCATCATCATCCTCCTCCTCCTCCTCCTCCTCCTCTCCTCCTCCTCCTCTTCTTCTTCTTCTTCTTCTTCTTCCATTTTCTTCTGTTACCAACATTAATGTATACATACAGCGACAACACTAGCAATGCAATCTCCTCGCCTCATTTTTCCTCTGCATATTTATAGATTTAGGGGGAAAATTGAGCACGAAAAACTAATTTCACTGGGAAAAAAATACAATTTCAACTTGTTGTCATTGAAAAATAAAAAAAACACTTTGCTTTAAACAAGAGGAATAGAGAAGAAGGAAAACTTTCTTTAAGACGCAAAAGCTAAAAAAAAATAAAAAGTACGGAGAGGGGGATATAGGAATGGACTTTTTTCTCAAATAAGCTAGGAGTGTAAGGTGGATCGATTGAAATGATATCATCTTGGCGAATTCTGTTGTATCCATCAGCATACATTCATAACACGTAAAACATTTGTCTGGTAAGATGCACACTGCACTGATTTTGTCTTCTGTGTGGAAAAAGTGATGTTTTATTCATTTCGATACTTGCGTCTTCTTCCATATTTCTAAGGCTGTGTTTCTGTCTGTCTTTCTGCTTCTGTCTCTTCTGAAATGTCTGTCTTTCAGTCGGTCTGTTTGGCTAACTGTCTGTCCCTCGCTCTGTTGGTGTGTTGTATTCACTACGACATTTTATGCTTTCTTCCATCTTTTCACAACTCTGTCTCTGTCTGTATTTCTGCCTTTCTGCTTCTCCATCTTTCATAAATGTTTGTCCTTCAGTCGGTCTGTTTGTATATTTGTCTGTTTCTCGTTCTCTTTAAGTGCTTTATTCATTGCCACATTTACGATTTCTTCCATCTTTTTACATCTTTGTCTCTGTCTGTCTTTCTGCCTCTCTACTTCCCTATATGCCTATCTTTCAATTTGTCTGTCTGTGTGTCTGTCTCTTTATCACTCCATCTCCTACTTTAATCTGCTTCTCATAATTCTTTTGTGTGTGTGTGGGGGGGGGGGGGGGGGAGGTGTAGATACATACAGGTATCTGTGTGTATTAATGTCTGTGCGTATGTCTGTGTTTATGCCTGTGCATGCATGCATTTGCACGTGTGTGTACAGTACGTACGTGCGCAGGTGTATGCTCTCGTTCTCAATCACATTTTCTGTGTCTGCACCACACAGAAAGTCACGTTTATGTTATGCCTGCCTCAAAATAGAACTTATGCTCTGTCCATCTTTCCTCTCTCTATTGCCGTTAGCTTGGAGAAGCCCCGCCCCACCCATCCCCTACCCCTCCCCCCCCCCCCACACACACAAGGGCGGCAATGCCATGATCGATGCAGGGGAAACCATTTGGCCCAAGTGAAGCATTTTGCCCACAGACACTTAAATCAAGACAGCGGCCCAATTCCCACTGCTCTTTGAACTGAGCAGCCCGGGTCAGCCCTCTAAGGGGCTCCTGCTTTCCTAATACATTTTTTTGGGGGGAGTGTGGGGGCCGTAGGGAGGGGTGGGGGCCGAGTGGGTTAGTGTTAACAAGCTTCTTGGCTTCTAACGGTCCCGAAGTTCAAGTGACGAGGGATCAAAGACTCGTGACGGCGGTGTATGTGAGTAGTTGGGGGATTTTTTAGTGGTTTTTTTTTATGTGGTTTGTTTTGGTCTTATAGAGTTATGTGTATATTTGACAGTGTCGTTTACTCCTTTGCATAAATTATGCACGCACACAAGAAATCTAGGATTCTGTTGTACAAGTCATTCAAAAGAAAACATGCAATAGGCAATAGTTCTTTTTGAAAATTTGACAAAATTAAGTACCAGTTACATCATTTTCTTTAAAAAGTAGTTGCTATATCAAAAGCTGTCTACTATGGACAAATAAAGGTGGACAAACAAACACGGCGGACACACAGGTAGACTTTTATATGAACAGGAGAACACAAAGTTTAAATTTGTTTGGATTGACTTTTCTGCTAGTTCTTTGAGGTGTCACTTAGGCAATGTGGTAAATGTTGCATACAGTGTGTTGAATTTTTCCGCGTCATCTGTTGGAATTTTCCAAGAACTGTGTTGAATTTTTTCTGCATAATGTGTTGAGTTTTATAAGCATTGTGCTAAATTTTCCAAGCACTGCGGTGAAATTTTTCAGGCAATGTGTTGAAATGTCCGCATAACGTGTTGAATTTTCCAGCATTGTAATGATTTTTCTGGAAAATGTTCTTAATTGTCCGGGTTATGTGTTTACGTTCCCAGGCAATGTGTGCTAAGGTGGTTTTTTTTTCAGGTGTAGCGTGCTGCATTTTCCTGGTCAGGTGTTGGATTGCCCAGGCATTAGGAAGAGTTTCTCAGGTGGTGTGTTAAATGCAAGTTGAACCTGGCAGAGTTCATATCTCTCCATGCAGCATGGTGTGGGCTGATACGAGTGTATCATGCATCTTAATGGCAATTGCTGGCTTCCTTTTCTAGGATAAAACCCATCTCAACTCAACTGTCATCATCACCACTGTCGTCGGTGGGAGCTCCCACGCAAATGTCACCAGGGTCTGCCATCTCTCTCTGTTTCTGCTGAGTTTCTACGATCTCCCATAGCCCCTACCCCACACCACTGTTCTTAGTTATGCTGTCAGTGTAGGATGTTGGTGGTCTGCCACTTTTCCTTCTGATCAGCCTTACTTGTGAAACTGTTGTCATCCGATTTGTCATGTGTTTTTGTTTGCAAGACCAACACAATCTCACCCTGCGCTTGCCAATTTCAGCCAACAATCCGTCGATAGGTGAGCTAAAACAAACTACACTCGATAGCATTAAACAATGGATTTAGTCGTTAACACGACAAACAGGCAGTTAATAATGTTTTGGTCGGTAAATAGTTGTGCCTACAAGCAATAAATTAATTAATATTCGTGGAGAAAAAATGCACAAAAATGTTTTGTTGGGGAAAGGACAAACAAATCAAACATGCAGAGAAAAGCAAAAACAAAAGGAGACTGAAATGCACGACAAACTATGTACAGAAACAAGACGATATGTGGTGACGATGACGACGACGACGACGACGAAGAAGAAGAAGAAGAAAAAGAAGAAGAAGAAGAAGAAAGAAGAAGAAGAAGAAGAAGAAGAAAGAAGAAGAAGAAGAAGAAGAAGAAGAAGAACTAGAAGAAGAAGAAGAAGACGAAGAAGAAAGAAGAAGAAAAAGAAAAAGAAAAAGAGCAACAACAAAAACAAAAGCAAGAAAGGAGAGAGAGAGAGAGAGAGAAGAGAGAGAGAGAGAGAGAGAGAGGGAGAGAAGAGAGAGAGAGAGAGAGAGAGAGAGAGAGAGACAGAGCAGAGACAGAGACAGAGAAAGAGAGACAGAGACAGAGACAGAGAAAGGCAGAGACAGAGATACAGACAGACACACGTAGACAAACAGGCAGACAGACAGATAAACAGACAGACAGACAAACAGACACGCAGAGACCGAGACAGAAAATGTGAAGAACATTTCAGGACAACTTTCTCAAAGACAAACGATGCTATTTACATGAAAAGATCCTACTTCCCCCTACCCCTCACCTACCCCTCAATCCTCTCAACATTTCCCCCGGCATCCTTCTTTACAACAGACAAAAAAGAATCCTTAACTACCTGCGACTTGCAATAAAATTCTGGGACCCGAAAAATCCCCCTCATTTTGCCCAGTCTTCTCGCCTGACCCTTTTCCCCCCTTTTTGGGCAGCGAGTAACGAGGGTGAGGACTGGGGGGGGGGGGGGGAGAAAAGGGGGGAAAGATATGGATAGAAGGGTGAGGGAGTAGTTTTGGAGGACGGCCGGGGAAGACTAATTCATGCATCAGCCTTCTGGGCACTGAAAGGGCTTGCAGGTGGTTTTTTTTTTTACTTATGCGTCTGGGGGTTCCCGTATCCCGTCTCCAAAGTTTTCTGCTTTTTGTCAGTCCTTCTTCTTCTTTTTCCCCCTTTTTTTCAGACGGGAGTCCCCCAAAATGAAAGATGATGTTGGGGGTGGTGGTGAGATTTCGATGATTGGGTGATACGACGCGACGACGACGCGACACGACGACGATGGGGGGGTGGGTTAAAGGTTATGATAGATTATCAGTTGAGGGGTGTGTTTGGCCCGTGACAAGATCAGGTTGCGAGCCCAAAACGATTTTTAGACAGTTTTTATTTCATTTTTTTTCATCTTTTTTCTTTCATTTTAAGAATAAAGGGATAATCAATCAAAAGCTTTCCTATAACAAAAGCCCCCTTTTTAAATGCGTTATGTAATTTTTTTCATTTTTTCTCACGGGCACAAAAATGGCCTTCTCTTGGGAAAAATGGGAAACAGGTTTTTAAAACTTTTTCACAAGATTTCAAAGAGCGTTTGCACATGGGTTTATAATCTCACGAAAGGACCTTTGGGAGAAGTAGAGTCGGGACTGATGTTAACTTTTAGGAGGAAATAATTTTTCCCCCCTTTAATGAATTCCCCAACCCCCGGTTTATATTAAATTTGAAACGCAAGCGCCCAAAGCTCTAAAACCCAAACCCGGGTAACCCCTCCCGTGTGTGTGTGTTTTTGGTGTGTGTGGGGTGTGTGGTGTGTGTGTGGGTGTGTGTTGGGGTTGGTGTGTGGTGTGTGTGGGGGGCCTGCGCACCCCATGGTCCCGTTCTTTTGTTTTGATGTGTGTATGTATGTGTGGGAAAGTATTTTTCCTGCATGTATGTTTGGGGGGGATGTGTGTGTACTGTGTGTGTGGCGTGCGCGATTGGGGTGTTCTGTGTCCCATGTAAATATGTGTGTTTGCGTGTAAAAAAAAAACACACATACACACACCCCTTTTGCATCAATGCCCCTTTCCCCATCCCTTTTATACCCAGAATGCACATTACCTCGACACCCCCCCTTCTCTAATCGTAAACTGGGCGTACCCAAACATGGACACGGGGTGTCCCTAAGGGCTCGTTTCTGCTGGTTTTTAGTGGGCCCGAAAAGGGCTGGGTTTTAACTCCAAATTTTAAAATGTGACAACGTGGGGCCGTTTTGGCCCAATTTTTTTTCCTCTTTTTCACCCCGTTCCCCTCGTTTTTTCCTCCCACCCCTCACTTTTTTTTTTCTCCAATTAAACAAAATAAACGACCTATGTACCTTTTTGATGTCACGTTGGGGTTTTTTTAAAAGGGCCTTTTGGGATAAATTGGGTAATCTATCTGCCTGCCCCCTGCCTGCCTGCCTGCCTGGGCCCGCCTCCTTCCTGCCTCCCGCTGTCGGTCCCGTCTATACATCCAACTACTATCACGTCTGTCTGTCTGTCAGTCATCTGTCTGTCTGAGGAAAAACCCAAAAATTGATAAAAATCCCCAAACTCACTGGGGAAACAGTCATATCAAAGGGGAAAAATTTTTAGCAGTTGCGGCAAACTAATTTCTATTTTTCCACCCTTTTCATATTTAACAAAACACATTTCCCTGGGATGAGCATGTGTGCTTTGTTTCGTTTATTTTGCATACAAAAAGGGGTACAAGCATTGCGCGCGTTTTTCCACACTTTCCGGTCAATCTTTAAAAAGTTTTCTAAACAACAACAAAAGTTGCTGAAAACGTCATAACATCAAGACCCAGATGCGGGTGTTTAAAAACAAGTAGGAAAATGCCGGGGATTTGAAATAGGGGCCCAAAGAAGTGCATGATTAAAAGCATACCAATCTAAAAGGTCAGTAAATGTATAAAACCTTTTAAGAAATTACTGAAGGAGTTTTTATAACGGGAAATATTTATTTCATCACAAAACATTAACACCAAGGGCAGCAGATACTTATTTTTTTTCTCGAGAAATGTATATCTTCTTCGTCCCTCGTCACCGTCGTCAAACGCAAGACTGTAACTATAGCCCATCATATGAGCGAAAATGCTTTTCACGCCGTTTTCGCGCCTGACAAGTCAGAAATTAAAAGAACCCTTTATTCAAAGCCCTAAAAGCATCCTGAA
>JASPKP010008913.1:5000-10969 GCA_030674155.1 Stramonita haemastoma
CTCTCTTCTCTCCTCTCTCTCTCTCTCCCCTTCCCCCAAACATTCATGGTTTACCCTCACATCCTTTTTCTATACACACTTTCCCTCCTCCCGGGTCTTCTTTGTGCCATGGCAGCATCCTGTTACTTACAGTTTTGCTTCTACTGTTCTTTAGATGTGACCATACTGCTTTGCTGTTGGTCATCTGTAAGGGGAAGGGGTTTGCTCCCGTGGTCAGAACACTCGCTTTCCCAAGCTAAGGTTAAGCAGCATCGAGCGTGGTTACCAAGTGAATGATTCCACGTCTCTGAAAGCTCTTTTGGGGAGACAATAAACTGGGGTCCCGTTGGTTAGAAAATGCATGCTGACATTTTTTAGTAAGAGCCCCTTACAATTGTTTTTGTTGAAAAGTAGGTCAAGGAAACCCGGTGGAAAAGACAACTGCAAACATACCCAGCCTGCAGCCTGCTACATGAAGAGGAATGAGCTCCGCCAGGTTAATCTTGTCCAAGACGTATTTTGAAAAAGGGAAAATTTTGTAGAATGCCCCCTAAGCACTTGTTAGGAAGTTAAACACAGGATAAGTCAAGTATAATTTCTGAGAATCTACGCCGGCAAAACTTGCTTTCAGGAGAAAAAAAAAAGAATACATTGTTATCTAGCCATTCAGCGTAACAATAGACCATTTTTTTTCGTTCTTTTTTCGAAATGAATTATCTTCATATACAACTCCTCTAATGTGTATTACTGAAAAAAGATCAACAGAGATTCTGGAGTTGTAAAAACTTGCGAGAACTGAATAACAAATCGAGGGAGACGGAGACAGGTGGGGGGGGGGGGAGGGGAGGGGAGGGGGCTGATTAAGAGCATAAAGATTCCTCCTACTCGAAAAAAAGGAAGAGAAAAAAGAATCTTATATCCAAATTGATTGGATGGACAGTGTTGTATAACAAAGCCTTTCCTTTTGCTGTATTTGTGAGAAGTTTTCCTTTTTAATTGTAGAACTGACTCTTTTTTTGTCGATGGAAAATTTTTACAAAATTTTCCCTTTCTTTTTTTTTTTTTTAAAAGGCCGTTTTTTTTTTGTTTTGTATTTTTTTTTTTTTTTTTTTTTTTTTGTTCGTCCTCTCTTTTTTAGAAACTCCTATCTATTTGAAAAACCCGACGGTCTTTTGAAAAGAATTTTTAAAAGTGTCATTGAAAAAATGTTGTTTTCTTTCTTTCTTTTTTTTTTTTTTTTTAAAATTTCTTTGAGGAATCCTGTTTCATTATAAAAAAACTGAAAAATTTTGGAAAAGGGATTTTTTTTCCCCCCCAAAATTTTTTTTGGGGTTTAGTTTTTTTTTGGGTTTAAAAAAAAGGGGGGAAAATTTCTTTTTTTTTTGAAATCTGCAGAGGGGGGGGAAAAAACCCTTTTGGGGGTAAAGCGTAGTTTTTTTTTAAAACCCCAAAAAAAATGGGGGCCCCGGGGGGTTTTAATCCCAGCTCACGGGGCATTTCAGGGTTTTTTTTAAAGGATTTAAACCCTTTTTGGGGGGGGTTTCCCCCCCCCCGAAAATCTTTTGGGGGAAGCTTTTTTAAACCGGGGAACACATCAGAAAAAATTTTTCCCCCCCTTTTTTTAAAACTTCATTCGCCTTTTTTTTTTAGAAAGGGGGGGTGGGGGATGAGGGGGGGGGGGTGCCCCGGGGCTAAACCAGCATGCCCCTTTTTGGGGGGGAAAGAGCTCCCCCCGGGTTTAACTTGCCCCCCCACCCCACGGGGCCGGGGAAAAAAAAGCAAAAAAACAATCTCTGCCCCCCGTCTCGTTTTCCCCTCTCTGTCTCCCCCTCTTTTTTGTCCCTTCTGTCTTCCCTTTTCTCTCTCTGTTTTTCCCCCTCTTTTTTTTCTTTTGTCCCCCTCTCCCCCTTTTCTGTCTGCCCGTCCGGGGGTGCCCTCTGCCCCCCTGTCTGCCCTTTTTGTTTTTCTGCCCCCGTCTGTCTGTTCCGGGCCCCGTCGTTGTCTGTCTTTCTGTCTTCCCCCTTTCCTCTGCCCTTTTCTCTCCCCTCTCTTCCCCCCTCTCCTCTCTCCCCTCCCCTCCCCCTCTTTCCCCTCTCTTTTCCTCCCCCTCCCCTTTTCTCCCCTTTTTCCCCAAAGGGGGGGTAGGCCCTTTTTCCCCGAAAAAATAAATTTTTTTTTATTTAAAATTTCCCAAAAAATTTTCCAAATTCCCTTTTCCCTTTCCCCCCTTCTCTTTTTTTTTTTCTTTTTTTTTGTGGGCTTTTTCTTTTCCCCCTTTTTTTTTTTTTTGGGCCTTTTCCCCTTTTCCCCCTCTTTTCTTTTTTGTTTTTTTTTGTTGTATTGGTTTTGGGTTTTTTGTTTTTCGTGCCCTTTTTTTTCCCCCCCCCCCCTGTTTGTTTTGGGGTTTGTCCCCCCTTTTTTTAAAATAATTTTATAATTTATAATTAAAAAATTTATAAGGGATATATTTTAGGGGGATTTTCCCAAATTTTGTAAAAGGGGGACATCTGTCTGTCTGTCGTTCGGGCTCTTTTTTCCCTTTTTCTTTTTCTTGTGTGTGCACATAATTTTGTATAATGTAAAAAGCTTTTTTTCCCCTTTTTAAACAGCCTGTTTTTTATGTGTTGTGCGTGGGGTTTTGGGGGGGGCGCGCGGGGGGTTTTTTTCTGCGGTTTTTTTGGGGGGCCCTGCGTTTTTTGGGGGCGCGCGCGGGAAGTTGGGGGGTAAAAAGTGTTTTTTTTTTGTTTTTTGCGCGCCCCCGCGGGGTTTTTGTTTTGTATGTGTGGGGTGTGGCGTGTGGGGAATTTTGTTTTAAAAAAAAAATTTTTGGGGGGGGGGGGAAAATGGGGGGGAAAATAAGGGGGGGGGGGGGGGGGGCGGGGGGGGGGGGGGGGGGGGGGATGCCCTGTGCGTGTTTTTGGTTGGGAGCTCCCCCTTTTCCTTTTTGGGGGGGGGGTTGACCCCGGGGGGCCCCCTGGAAAAAAAAAAGGCCCGTGCGGGGGGGGGGAGAATTTTTTTAAGGGGCCCCCCCCCCCCCCTTCAGGCAAGGGGGGGTTTTTCCCCTTTTCCCCGGTTTAAGGGCCCTTTTTAAAAAACCCGATTTGCTTTTATGTTTTGGTTTTGTTGTCTGTGTTTGGGGGTGTGTGTTTTGGTTTTTGGGGGTGTTGTGTGTGTGTGGGGGTGTGTGGTTTTTTGTGTGTGTGTGTGTTGTGTGTGTGTTTTTTGGGGGGGTGGTGTGGTTGTGTGGTTTGTGAGTTTTTTGGGGGTGTTTGGGGTTTTTTGCTTTCCCCCTTTTTTTTTTTTTTTCTTCCCCCTTTTTTTTTCTGTTTGGGGGGTTTCCCCCTTTTTTTTTCCCGTCTGTTTTTCCTTCTGTCCCGTCCCCCTGTCCTTTTTGGGCCCGTCGGGTTTCTGTCCCCGTCCCCTTTTTTCTTTCTGTTTGTCTGTTTCCTTTCAATACAAAATATGACACTAAAGGGGGCCCGAAAAAGAGGGTAGTTTTTTTTTTTTTTTTTGGTTCGTTTTTTTTATATTTTTTTGCCAGGGTGGGGGGGGGGGGGGAAGGGGGGTTAAAACTTTTTGGGGGGAAAATCTTTAGAGACAAAAACCCCTCATGTTTTTAGATCATCTGGTGTTTTTGAATTGTTTTTGTGTTTTTTTTTTTTTTTTTTTTCTTCTAAAAGAGCTTGTATGTTCATCAAAGTGAAAGTTTTTTGCACTTTGCAAAAACTTTTTTTTTTTTTTTTCCACCTAACGGGTACCGCAAGCCGACTTCGGGGATAATTGCCTAAACACGACAGAAAACCTTGGCAAAATTTTTTTTTTCAAAATTTTTTTTTTCATCTGTTTTTGGGGGGGCACGAATGGCCCACTCTCCCGAGGGTAGAACGGTGTTAGCTTTGTGTGCAAGAGTTGGTGCGCGTTCCCGTACGTGGGGGCCAAATATACCGGATAGCCTATGTTTAGCGTGATGAGCACTACGTCAGAGTGCTGACCCGGGTTCGAATCTCGTTCGAGAGGAGTTTTCCTCGGATTTAATATCAGTTTGACCCACTTTCCCCCCCCCACACACACACACACCCGTCTCAAAGAGTCCTTGGGTTAACAAAAAATCGAGGTCCAGTTGCGAACGCACGTAGAAATTTTTTTGCATCGTCAAAACTTGTTCCCCTTTTCGGAAGAGAAGGCCATTGTATGGCGGTGGGAAGAGATGACAAAACTGACAAAATTCATTCAAGAAACCCGCAAAGGGAAACCCCTTTCAAAACAGAAAAGAAGCTCTTGTGCAGGAAAAAAATAATGAATAATAGTCTTTATTTTTTAAGGGAAAAAGAGTAAACATTTACATATTTTTTTCATCCGGCCTTGCCCCCGATAGGGAAAGGAAAAAAAAAAAAAAAGACGACAGAAGACAGACAGACAGCAACACAAGACAGAGAAAGAAGGCGACGGCAACAGAGACAGAGACAGACGACAGAGACAGAGACGAGACAGACAGAGACAGAGACGACAGGCAGGGGGACGGGCAGAAAGAGAAAGAGGCTGACAGAGACAGAGAGCGACAGAAACAGAGAAACACAAGACACAGAGAAAAAAGAACAGAGCCAACGAGACAGACAGCAGAGACACAGAAAAAGAAAGCACAGACGAAGACAGACAGACAGACGACAGACAGACAGACAGAGAAACAAGACAAAGACAGATCGAACCCTGAGCTTTTAAAAAAAAAACCCATCACATCACATCACCATAACCACAACGCTGCAACCCCCAAATTCTTTTAATCTAATTAAAGCGTAGGCGTAGTTTTTTTTTTTTTTTTTTTTGGGGGGGGGGGGGGGGGGGCACCACCATTAATTGTAAACCGTGTTGAAGGGAAAACCTCGCATTCCCACACACAGACTTTTTTAGTCGCTTTTTTGTGTCGCTTTGTATTAATCGTTCCTTTGGGTTTTCCCCTTCTGGCGAAGTGAAACAAAGGCGAAGCAAAATTTCAACGAAACGGAGAGGGGATTGTTTCGTTACAAAAGCGGAAAAAAGGTTAACTGGGTCATCTCTAATTTGTTAAAGTGGTGTTTTGGGGGGGGGGGGGGGGGATAGGAGGGGTTTACAGGGTGCGGGGGGGGGGGGGGGGGTTGGGGTTGGGTGGGTGGAGTGGGGCGGGGGGAGGAAAGGGTTTTGTTTTTTGTGTGGGGAGTGTGTGGGGAGAGAGAGAGACAGGGGAAAAGCAGATAAAACAGACGACAGATAGACACAGAAGCAGACACACCAAACAAAAAAGAAAAAAGACAAAAAAAAAACAGAGAAAGAGAAGAGGGAAAAAACTACAAACACACACACCACACACACACACACACACACACCCCACACACACACAACACCACAAAGCACAGAGAATAGGCCCGATCAAGAGACAAGACAAAAAAACAGAAAGGAGCGCAAACACGCGCATACGCACACTGCGCCGCGGTGCGCGTGTGTGAATTGGGCGTGCATGCGTGCGTCGTGGTGTGTTTTTTGCGTGGTGTGGGGGCGTGTGTCTGTATGTCCGTCTGACGTTGTATTTGTTTCCCATGCTTGCATATTGTGACATGGCCCTTTTCATACATGCAGTGGCGTGCAAGCATGCGTGGCTGCAAACGCGCCGCGTGCATGAATGCAGTGGGTGTGTGTTTGGGGTGTTTTGTGTGTGTGTGGTTGTGTGTGTGTTTTGTTGCGGGGTGCGTGTACGTGGTTTTGGGGCCCGTGCGCGCACCAAAAACATCCGTGTAATTTTTTTGGTGAAAATAACTTTTTTTTTTCTTAAATTAAGCAATATTAGACGGATTTGTGATGCATGCTGCATGTTGGTTGGATCGTGCGTGTGTGCGTGCTGCGTGCGTTGTGTTTTGGGAGGGTGTGTCTTGTATGTGGGTGTTTGGTGGGTGTATTTGTGAGGTATGTGGGTGTTTGGTGTGGTTTTGTTTGGGTGTAGTGTTGGGTTTTGTTGTTGT
>JASPKP010008914.1:0-2500 GCA_030674155.1 Stramonita haemastoma
TCACACTGTCTGTCTGTGTCTCTGTCTGTCTGTCTGTCTGTCTCTGTCTCTGTCTCTCTCTTTCACTCTCTCTTGTCTGTCTGTCTCTCTCTTTCTCTCTGTCTCTGTCTCTTCTCTCTGTCTGTCTTCTGTTGTCTCTGTCTCTCTCTCACTCTCTCTCTCTCTCTCTATGTCTGTCTGTCTTCTGTGCTCTCTCTCACTCTTCTATGTCTGTCTGTCTGTCTGTCTCTCTCTCTCTTCTCTCACTCTCTCTGTTGTTGTCTGTCTGTCTGGTCTCTCTTCTTCTCTCTCTCCTTCTCGTCTCTCTCTCTCTCTTCCTCTCTCTCTCTCTCTCTCTCTCTCTCTCTCTCTCTCTCTCTCTCTCTCTCTCTCTCTCTCTCTCTCTTCTCTCTCTCTCTTGCTCTAGAATCAAGGATGTTCAGGTCATCAGGATCAATGGAAGAGTGTCTGCCCAGTGTGCGTAGAGCAAATGTGGGGTTAAAGGGACCGGTCCCCTTATTAGCACTGTGCCATTCCATTAACTCCACACACACACACACAAGAAATCTCTCTTCCTGTTCTGTGTCTCTGTCTCTCTCTGTCTCTCTCTGTCTCTCTCTGTCCTCTCTGTCTCTCTCTCTTCTCTCGTCTTCTCTCTCTCTCTCGTGCTCTGTCTCTGTCTCTCTCTCTTCTTCTCTCTCTATTCTCTGTCTCTCTCTGCTCTCTCACTCTCTCTCTCTGCTGTTCTGCTCTCGTGTGTCCTGTCCTCTCTGTTGCTCTCTCTGTTTTCTCTATCTACCTCTGTCTCTTCTTCTCTCTCTGTCTCTGTCTCTTCTCTGTCTCTCTCTCTCTGTTGTCTCTCTCTTCTCTCCTCTCTCTCTCTCTCTCTCTCTCTCTCTGTCTCTGTCTGTCTCTCTGTCTCTTCTCTCTCTCTCTCTCCTCTCTCTCTCTGTCTTCTGTCTCTCTCTTCTCTCTCCTGTCTCTCTGTCTCTTTCTCTCTTCTCTGTCTCGTCTCGCTCTAGAATCAAGGATGTTCAGCGTCATCAGGATCAATGGAAGATGTCTGCCCAGTGTGCGTAAGCAACTGTGGAGGTAAAGGGACCGTCCCTCTTATTAGCACTGTGCCATTCCATTAACTCCACACCTACACTTCACACAGAGATTTCTCTTCTCTCTGTGTGTCTCTGTTGTCTCTCTGTCGTTCTCTCTCTCTGTGTCTCTCTGTCTCTCTTGTCTCTCTCTCTCTGTATCTCTCTCTCTTCTCTCTGTCTCTGTCTCTCTCTCTCGTCTCTCGTGTTCTCTCTGTCTTTCTCTTCTCTGTCTCTCTCTGTGTTTGTGTCTGTGTGTCCTGTCTCTCTTTGTCTCTCTTTTGTCTTCCCTTCTGTCCTCTCTTCTCTCTTCCTCTTCTTCTCTTTCCTCTGTCTCTCTCTCTCGTGTTCTTCTCTCTCTCTCTCCTCTCCTTCTCTCCTCTGTCTTTCTGTCTTCTTCTTCTGTCCTTCTCTGTCTCTCTCTCTCTCCTTCTCTCTACTGTCCTGTCTGTCTCTCTCTCTCTCTGTTCTCTGTCTCTTTCTCTCTGTCTTCTCTGTCTGTCTCTCTGTCTCTCTCTCTCCCTCTCTCTCTCTCTCTCTCTCTGTCTCTGTCTTCTTCTCTCTCTCTCTCTCTCTCTACTTCTTCTTCTTCTTCTGTCTCTTCTCTCTCCTCTCTTGCTCTAGAATCAAGGATGTTCAGTCGTCATCAGGATCAATGGAAGATGTCTGCTCCGTGTGCGTAGAGCAACTGTGGAGGTAAAGGACCGGTCCCCTTATTGCACTGTGCCATTCCATTAACTCCCACACTACACTCTCATCATCACACACCACTACATCTCTCTCTCTCTCTACTCTCTCTCTCTCTCTGACTCTTGTCTCTGTCTCTCTGCTCTTTCATGAATGTCTGCCTGTCTCACTGTGGAGTTAGCTTTCCTGATCCATTACTCTTTACGAATGTCGTCTCTTCCGTCTCGTCTTCTTGTCTTCTCTGTCTCTGTTGCTCTTCTGTTCTCTGTCTCTTTCTCCTGTAGTCTGTATCTCTGTAGCTTCGTCTCTGCTCTCTCTTGTCTGTCCTGTCCTGATTTCTGTCTGTCTCTCTGTCTCTGTCCTGTCCTCTCTCCTGTTGTTCTCTGTTATGTCTCTTCTCTGTCTCTCCTCTCTCTGACTCTTTGTCTCTGTCCTGTCTCGTCTCTTCTTGCTCTAGAATCAAGGATGTTCAGCGTCATCAGGATCAATGGAAGATGTCTGCCCAGTGTGCGTAGAGCAACTGTGGAGGTAAAGGGACCGGTCCCCTTATTAGCACTGTGCATTCCATTAACTCCACACACACATTCACAACAAAAATTAATCTCTCTCTTGTAGCTGTTCTGTCTCTGTCTCTGTCCTCTCTTCTGCTCTGTCCGTTCCTCTGTGTCGGTCTCGTCTCTCTCTGTCTGTGCTCTGTCTCTGTCTACTCTCTCTGTGTACTGCCTGTCTCTTTCTCGTATCTGGTC
>JASPKP010008915.1:7500-10965 GCA_030674155.1 Stramonita haemastoma
CCTTTGACCGCGCAGCACGCATTGAATAGCTATTATTTTTTAGGCGTTTACAACTCTCTCTCTCTCTCTCTCTCTCTCTCTCTCTCTCTCTCTCTCTCTCTCTCTCTCTCTCTCTCTCTCTCTCTCTCTCTCTCTCTCTCCAAAAGTCCTTCGGATGAGACTTTAAACCGAGGCCCCGTGTGCGAACGCACGCACATCTTGCGCACACGTTAAATCCTGTTCCGCTTTTCGTAAGAGTAGGCCATCATGTGCCGGTGGGAACAGATGACATTTACAAAAATGGGGACTGGATGAAAAAAAGCACGAGTGCTTATTCCATTATCCTCGATATAAAAGAATAAATTAAATCTCTCTCTCTCTCTCTCTCTCTCTCTCTCTCTCTCTCTCTCTCTCTCTCTCTCTCTCTCTCTCTCTCTCTCTCTCTCTCTCTCTCTCCTCTCTCTCTCTCTCTCTAGGGGGACGGATAGCCTAGTGGTCAGAACATTGCGCACTGACATACACCAGCGCGCACGCACGTCCGCGCACGCATACCCAACCCCCTGCAAAAAAGGTGCGGTTTTGGGCAAAGACAGGACCCAAAGAGCCGTTTTCAGGCCCGTCCTACCCCGACTTTTGCACGGTTACAGACCCCAAGGCACCAGGACAACATGGCACTGTATGCATACACCCTCTCCTACCAACTTCGATGTGTGTCGCACCGGACTTGTGGCGACACCGCAGCCCCCAAGAGCTGAGAAAGCTGGTTTGTAGCAAGGAAGTCTGCTACAGCGTAGGCAACAAAAACCAAGCAGTGCGCACAATAATAATGACGATAATTATGTATATATCTGTATATATATGTACACACACATAATATAATTATATGTAAAATAATAAAAAACAAAAAATATATATATCAGAACATCTTGCGCACACCTTAAATCCTGTTCCGCCTTTTGTAAGAGTAGGCCATCGTGTGCCGGTGGGAACAGATGACACGATTTACAAAAACTGCATACACACGACTGGATGTAAAAAAGCACACGAGTGCTTATTCCATTAACCTCGATATAAAAATAAAAAATAAAATAAAATAATTGATTAAAAAGTGTGTGTGTGTGTGTGTGTGTGTGTGTGTGTGTGTGTGTGTGTGTGTGTGTGTGTGTGTGTGTGTGTGTGTGTGTGTGTGTGTGTGTGTGTCTCCAAAGGACTTTTGGAGGAGTAGAACAGTGCCGAGACTAGTCATCTTGAAGTGGACAATCCCCTTGAAAAGCACACAATAGTGGATAGGCTACTTGAACCCATGCCCTCAGTTAACATCAGATTTCCTGTAGGCCCCTATGAAGCTCTGACCACTTGGCTATTTCACTCCCTCTGCATGTCGGAGGACACCAAACTGACTTGTATGGCTTTTTTTTTATGCTTTTGATTTTTGAAAAACCAACATTCATTTTGTTTCGAGTGGTGTGCCATACTTTGAAGAGTTCCATGCTGGCACCCGTTATCACCTTCACCGTGTGTGTGTGTGTGTGTGGTGTGTGGTGTGTGTTGTGTGTGTGTGTGTGTGTGTGTGTGTGTGTGTGTGAAGTCAAGTCAAGTCAAGTCAAGTCAAGTCAAGTCAAAATGATCTTTATTGAGGGTAAAAGATTAAGTTTACACAACTTTTTTTCATCCTGCCTTCACCAAAAAAAATCATGAAATTGACTTCTAAAACATTCAAAAACAAATATCAACCTTTGTTGAAAAACTAAAATAAATGAGGAATACTTTCTAACAAATCTCTCAAGATAAAAAACAAAACAAAAAACAAACCCAAGACAGTACAACATAAGCTCACACAATCAAATGATAAAAAATACAATATAACATGGGTATGAATAACAACAAGCAGCCAAATGTGAGGTAGTATCGAACATAAACGCGGACCTATAGTTTGTCCATCAGATGCTTCTTCAAAAGTTTCTTAAACATTTGTTTTGAAGGAACTGATTTCAGACAGGGAGGTAGGTTATTCCACAATATTCTTCCTGAATATGCAAGGCTTGATTTATAGAGATTATTATGGGGCCTGGGCAAAAACAGTCTATGGGTAGGCCTGTTTTTATTGACAGCAAATTGTGTGTGTGTGTGTGTGTGTGTGTGTGTGTGTGTGTGTGTGTGTGTGTGTGTGTGTGTGTGTGTGTGTTTATTTTTATTTATTCTTTTTATATCGAGGATAACAGAATAAGCAATCATGTGCTTTTTTTCATCCGGTCCCCGTGTGTATGCAGGTTTTGTAAATATTGTCATCTGTTCCCACCGGCACACGGTGGCCTACTCTTACGAAAAGCGGAACAGGATTTAACGTGTGCGCAAGGTGTTCTGCGTGCGTTCGCACACGGGGCCTCGGTTTAAAGTCTCATCCGAAGGACTTTTGGGGAGAGTGGAGTCGGCACTGATGTTAACCCCAGGAGAAAAATTTCCTCGACCCCGGTCGTCAAATTGCGAGCACAATATTCTGACCACTAGGCTATCCGTGTGTGTGTGTGTGTGTGTGTGTGTGTGTGTGTGTGTGTGTGTGTGTGTGTGTGTGTGTGTGTGTGTGTGTGTGTGTGTGTGCGCGCGCGCACGCGCGCGCGCAGCAAACAACCACAGCAAAAAAAGAAGAATAACAACAATAATAAAAACAACATGAAGAACAAGAACAACAACACTTTTTGGGGTAGGCCTATTGCTCAGTTCCCTCTGCTTTCATTACTTGATTTATTGTGAAAGCTTGCCAGTCTAAATCATTTGTGGTGAATAAGAATTAAAACAAAGATTAAAGCAGAAACAGCATCAGCAGCAGCTATAACATTACCAATCCCTATTCTAGTCATGATGATAATGAAAATAATTATAATAATAACCATCACAATCATCATCATCTCCATCACCATCACGATTATAATGATTAATTAAAGCAACAATAATAACACCCCAACTGCTGCTGCTGCTGCTGTTGCTGCCAACAGTAAAGAAGAAGAAATGAAAACTTTCCCGTCCAGGATTGTAATGATTAAAACAACAATAATAACACCACCACTAACTACTACTACTACTACTACTACTACTACTACTACTACTACTAACTACTACTACTACTACTACTACTACTACTACTCCTGCTGCTGCTGCTGCTGCTGCTGCTGCTACTACTACTACTACTACTACTACTACTACTACTACTACTACTACTACTACTACTACTACTACTACCACCACTACCAGTAAAGAAGAAGAAAAACAAAACTTTCCCCTCTGCGGACAGTATTTCACACAGACTGAAAAAAGTGAAACGGGAAGTTGACAGAAATCTCGCGCGTGTAACACGGCAAACAAACATGGCTGCTGGCTGCGAGCGAATTCTGCACCAGTCGACACTGGAGGTGGACGGCAAAGAAGCCAGTGTTACCCTGACACCCAAATACATCGCCGTGGAACATCATGTCAGGGCCAAGCAGGGTG
>JASPKP010008916.1:5000-10963 GCA_030674155.1 Stramonita haemastoma
ATTGTCAAAATCTAGAAGATGATATAAAGCCATCAAGATGGTTACTGGGCTGTTACATGCTGTTTATTGTCAAAATCTAGAAGATGATATAAAGCCATCAAGATGGTTACTGGGCTGTTACATGCTGTTTATTGTCAAAATCTAGAAGATGATATAAAGCCATCAAGATGGTTACTGGGCTGTTACATGCTGTTTATTATCCATCTTGCCCTTTTTTACTTCACAAACAATTCCCCTGTGAGTGTCACGCCCCCCCCCCCCCCCCCCCCCTTCCCGGGTTTCTCTCATCCTACACCTATTTTCTCTTTGTTTTCTTTCACTTGTGTAGAAGAAAAATGTTACATACCACCTTAAGTGACTTGAAACAGTGGCCGACATGCACATTACAGATTCACACACACACACACACACACACACACACACACACACACAACACACACACACACACACACACCACCTACATTCACACAAACACACTCTCTCAGATTCTTTCTCTTTTCAGAATCAGTCAGTCTCTTTGCAAACAATTCCCCTGTGAATGTTCCCCCCCACCCCCCCGATTTCTCTCATCCTATTTTTCTTCCCCTTTTTTATCTTTCACTTGTATAGAAGAAAAATGTTACATAGTACATATACCACCCTAAGTGACTTGAAACAGTGACGGATATGAACATTACAGATTCACGCACATTACAGATTCATACACACACACACCTTCACACAAACACTCTCTCTCAGATTCTTTCTCTCTTTTCAGAGTCAGTCAGTCTCTCTCTTTGCAAACAATTCCCCTGTGAGTGTCCCACACCCCCCCACCCCCCCAAATTTCTCTCATCCTATTTTTTTCCCTTCAGTTTCTTTCACTTGTGTAGATGAAAAATGTTACATAGTACAAATACCACCCTAAGTGACTTGAAACAGTGACCGACATGCACATTACAGATTCACACACACACACACCCCTACATTCACATAAACACACTCTCTCAGATTCTTTCTCTCTTTTCAGAGTCTCTCTCTCTCTCTCTCTCTCTCTCTCTCTCTCTCCTCATAGTCTCTGTCTCTGTCTCGCTCTCTCTCTCTCTCTCTCTCTCTCCTCTCTCTCTCTCTCTCTCTCTCTCTCTCTCCTCCATAGTCTCTGTGTCTCTCAAAGTCTCTTTCCCTTGTATCTTACTGATGACTGACTACTACTGTTTTTTAGCTGACTACATCTGAAAGCTTTCAATCAACTGTATTAAGAATATGAAATGGATCTGTGGTCAACCGTTGTGTGTGTGTGTGTGTGTGTGTGTGTGTGTGTGTGTGTGGTGTGTGTGTGTGTGTGTGTGGTGTGTGTGTGTGTGTGTGTGAATGAGTGAGCGAGTGTGTCAGAGTGTGAGAGTGTGTGTGTATGTGTGCACGTGCATGTAAGTGTATGTTTGGTACATGCTTTAAATGACATGGAAAGGGGATAGCCTGGTGTTAGAGCACTGTGCTCTCTCTCTCTCACTCTGATGGTCTGGGTTCAAGCCCAGGGTCCAGCCACCACAGTTGAGGTTCCATGTGTGGACACATGCAGAACATCTAGTGCACACATGAAAAACATGTTTGGCCTTCCAAAAGAGGCCATTTGTGCTGGTGGGAGTGGATGATAGAATTAACAAAGCTGCATGCACCTATGGACTGGATTTTAAAAAGCACATGAATGCTTACTCTATTACCCTCAAATAAAAAGATACACAAATCAATCAATCAATCAATAAGAGAATCCGATCAACTTGTTCTAGTTGACATTTCACAGTGACCTCCTTAACTTAACAAATTTTATATTCTTTCAATAGGCTGTTACATACTGCTCATCATTGTGTTATCAATGACATGCTCTTTCATATAACTTTAATTCTTTCAACAGACTGTTACATACTGCTCATCATTGTGTTGTTATCATGACATGCCTTTCATATATTTTATATTCTTTCAACAGACTGTTACATACTGCTCATCATTGTGTTGTTATCAATGACATGCTCTTTTTCATATAATTTTATATTCTTTCAACAGACTGTTACATACTGCTCATCATTGTGTTGTTATCAATGACATGCTCTTTTTCATTAATTTATATTCTTTCAACAGCTGTTACATACTGCTCATCATTGTGTTGTTATCAATGACATGCTCTTTTTCATATAATTTTATATTCTTTCAACAGGCTGTTACATACTGCTCATCATTGTGTTGTTATCAATGACATGCTCTTTTTCATATAATTTTATATTCTTTCAACAGACTGTTACATACTGCTCATCATTGTGTTGTTATCAATGACATGCTCTTTTTCATATAATTTATATTCTTTCAACAGACTGTTACATACTGCTCATCATTGTGTTGTTATCAATGACATGCTCTTTTTCATATAATTTTATATTCTTTCAACAGGCTGTTACATACTGCTCATCATTGTGTTGTTATCAATGACATGCTCTTTTTCATATAATTTTATATTCTTTCAACAGTACTGTTACATACTGCTTCATCATTGTGTTGTTAATCAATGACATGCTCTTTTTCATATAATTTTATATTCTTTCAACAGACTGTTACATACTGCTCATCATTGTGTTGTTATCAATGACATGCTCTTTTTCATATAATTTTATATTCTTTCAACAGGCGTTACATACTGCTCATCATTGTGTTGTTATCAATGACATGCTCTTTTTCATAAATTTTATATTCTTTCAACAGCGTTACAACTGCTCATCATTGTGTTGTTATCAATGACATGCCTTTGTCGTTCATCAATGCCCCCCCCCCCATCACACCAGCTCACTAAAGCCCTCCAGGTCATACCTACTCTTCAGTGTCACAGTCACAGATCATTATCATCCTCACTATCCCACTCTCTTCAGCTTCAAACTGGGCAATAATTCAGTCTGCACACAACACTGAGTCACTTCAGACAGCACAAGCCGCCCCCTCCCCCCCCCCCCCAAAAAAAAAGCTGAAGAATAAAAAGAATTACTGTAACCCAGTGGTCTGCTCATAACACCTTCATTTCACTTCACTTCCTTGGTATGGTTTTGAGCAAATAATGAATTTTCAAAGTTCACTACATAAATCTTGTTATGGGCAATGGTTAAGATAGTTGCTGAAAGCAGATTTGGACACCTGTAGAGCAGATTTAAAGGCTTTATCCATTGATATATTGTTCAGACTGATCGAGCAATTAGGGCATAGTTGCCTTGATGCTGTTATTTCTAAGTTTGATAGAAGAGATTGTGATTGCCATACTGATTGCAAAAGAACTGTCATGATTCTTTTTTTTTTTTTTTTTTTTGGGTTGTCTTAAATTTTACGTCTGTTCACTTTTAGTGATATTAGATGATGAAAAACAAACAACCCCCCCCCCCCCCCAAAAAAAAAAAGTCACCCTCCACCCTAAAAAAACTAACAAAAAAACAAAACAAAAAAAACCAGCCCACAAAGAAATTTGGTTATGCAATAGAAATAATAGAAATATAAGAACTCATTGCAACATTAATGTAACTATAACAAATGTCCTATGGGACTGTAATAGAGACCCTTTACAATTTCAAATGCCAATTTTAAATTACTGAATATGCTGGTGAGGGAGTTTTCAGAAAAATGGGGTATGAAAGGCTTTACACTCTTGCAGTCAAAAAGTATATAAGTATTAGTGATATTCTCACCACACAGACATTTACCATTTTTGCGGAACTTGGTTATAAATGCGTTCAGTTTCATTCTATAAAACAGTGTATTAATTCTTCTTGACGTGAAAACATTTACACAAGTCTTTGCGTGGTTGACAACTGTTAGATTATCAGTATTGATCACAGTTCTATTTAAAATATATATAATTTTGCTGATTAGTTTTGGTGACATTTCTCCATGATTTCTGTTCTAGTAAACTGTACCCCTCTTGCAAGGATAAAGGCACATTCAATTCTATTGAATACCGTCCATGTTTTGCACCCTTTTTAGCAGCTCTATCTGCCCACTCATTTGGAAAGAATCCAGAGTGTGAAGGCACCCAACAGAAATTGACACCTATCCCCTTTAAGGTCAAGAGATGTATGACATGCTTAATCTCTAATATAATTTTCGAAGTTTTCTTGTAACATGGGGATTTTAAAGCATACAATACCGACTTAGAATCAACGCAAAGAAGGATTTGAAATATACACAATGGCATATGAAATATTTATTGGGTAAACAACTGCATAAATGCAAAAACACCTGGCCCAGTGTGTACTTACTTTACGGCAGAATACAGGAAATAACATTTCTTGCAGTATAAGATGGTATATATATATATATTTAACCAGTTTTTTGGGGTAGTGACTATTGAAAGTTGTAATAATTACTTTCCATTTCTTGCAGTATAAGATAGTATGAATATATTTAATCAGTTTTTTTGGGTAGTGACTACTGAAAGTTGTAATAATTACTTTCCATTTCTTGCAGTATAAGATAGTATAAATATATTTAATCGTTTTTTTTGGGTAGTGACTATTGAAAGTTGTAACAATTACTTTCCACTTCTTGCAGTATAAGATGGTATAAATATATTTCATCGGTTTTTGTTTTTTGGTAGTGACTATTGAAAGTTGTAATAATTAGCCAGCATGCAACATGTACCGTAAAATGAGCTGCTCTGAAGTCAGAACATGCCGGCTAAGGCCCGTGGGCAAACCTCCAGCAAAATGACAAACGCAGGAGAAAACTGAATACTATGCACGTTACTGGGTAAGGGAACACAGAAGAGAGAGAGGAGAGGAGAGAGAGAGGAAGAGAAGAGAAGAAGATAACAGAAGAGAAAAGATGAAGAGAACAGAAGAGAAGAGAGAAGAGACAAACTCAGCCCCATTCCTTCTGCAAGTACAGCACTGAACTAAAGGCTTCCACAGCCAGTCTGCAGGTAATACATTCGCTGCCCGGAAATGTTACTGTCGTAACTCGAAATTTTATGTTGTAACTTGAAATACTACTGTCGTAACTCGAAATTTTGCAATTTTGAGATTTTTGGCATAGCAGTACAACAGGCCAAGGTGTATCATGTGGCAAAGGCGTAAAGGTCTGCTCCTTAAAGTACAGATCCTATCATAAGAATACTTTCATTGTAACTCTATCAATGGTATTTCTTGCAGAAATCGTAACTTAACATACAATACCTGTATTACGGTTTTCATATTATGTGCAGAAATACCTGTTGAAAGTCGGCTTACAGTTTTTATATTGCAGCTTTCATATTATGTACAGAAATACAACTGACGAAATTCAGCTTAAAAGTTTTTGAATTGCAGCTTTCGTATTATGTGCGGAAATACAACTGTCGTTAAGTTGACTTACAGTTCTTGTATCCCCTTTTCACCAGGCCAAAAGGGAGACACACCCCACACCAAAAGGGAGACACACCCCACACCAAAAGGGAGACACACCCCACATCAAAAGGGAGACACACCCCACGCCCTCCCTCCCTCCCCTTTCCACCACCCCAAAAGGGACACCCCACATCAAAAGGGAGACACACACCCACACCCCTCCCTCCCTCCCCTTTCCACCACCCCAAAAGGGACACCCCACATCAAAAGGGAGACACACCCCACACCCTCCCTCCCTCCCCTTTCCACCACCCCAAAAGGGACACCCCACATCAAAAGGGAGACACACCCCCACGCCCCCCTCCCTGCCCAGTACACACCCCAAAAGGGACACCCCACCAAAAGGGAGACACACCCCACGCCAAAAGGGACACACCCCACGCCAAAAGGGAGACCCACACCCCACGCCAAAAGGGAGACACACCCCACGCCAAAAGGGAGACACACCCCACGCCAAAGGGGGACACACCCCACGCCAAAAGGGGACACACCCCACGCCGAAAGGGGACACACCCCACGCCAAAAGGGGACACACCCCACGCCAAAGGGGGACACACCCCACGCCAAAAGGGG
>JASPKP010008917.1:0-5000 GCA_030674155.1 Stramonita haemastoma
ATAATTTCACCAGTCTTCAGTTTTGCTAAGATCTTACCGTTGGAAGACCACGTGGACAGAACCGCCGAATGTTGTTTGGCCCTGTTAAGAAGTTTATAATTGGCCTGGGTCAGGTCTTCCCCCACCGAGATGCCAGACTGTTTAAGTTTTCTTCGGATGACAGCACCGCTGCCCTGACTTGCCTGGAGAAAAAACGCACGATAATCGGGCGGGGTCTGTCACTGTTCCGTTTGCCCGTGCGGTGGGCGATTTCGATTTCCTTCTCGGAGACCTGTACTCCTATTTTGTTAGCAAAAATGTCCCGGCACTTCTTCACACAATCCTCCACTGACTCCTGTCCCTCCTGTCCCTTTCCTCCCTGCCCCTCTTTGACCCCATACACTCTCACATTCCATGCTCTGCCGTGCTGTTCCTGCTCGTTCAGGGCCAGTCTCAGTTGACTATTTTCTTTTTCTTGTGCCTCTATTTTTTTTTGCAATTCTTTATTGTCTGTGCAAAGCTGTGTCGTTTTTTCTTTCAGACTGTCGTTTTCTTTAGACAAGTCAAATAGGGTACATTCTATTTTGTCCATTCTATTGTTTATCTTTGTCAGTGCTCTTTCAATTTCTTCTTTCATTTTATTTACACTGTCTTCTGTAGCCATGTTTGTCAGTTTTGTATTGATTTCTTCTAAGACATCACAAAAGGCCATATTGTCCTCCTCCTTATCCGTGTCACTAGTATGTCTTGACTTTTTGTATTCTGACTTTGAAACAGGGTCTGGGCTGGTACAGGTGTCGCTATTAGATGATGTTGATTCCAGCTTTCTCTTTACCTTGCTCGCCGTTTTGCTTGAAAAAAACCTTGAAATGGTGCTAGTCATATCTGTACTTACAGTTTGGCTGGCACTCCGTTGCTTGCTCTTTGCATATTTATACCTTTCTCATCTTGGCAGGAACAAGTCACACACTACCAGAAGTATCGCCGCACAGTCATTACATTGCGCACCAAACAGGAGCGATGATACGTTGCGGCAGCGGTCAGTGGTGAAATGTTGTTTTGAAATCACTGCCACATCTCACCTGGCCTGTTCGCATACAGGTAATGCGCATCACAGTTCACTGCATTGCCATTTCACGTGCATAAAACCGGTTCTCGGAAGGTGACGTCGATCGTGGGGTACGATGTATACGTATACATATAAATATATATACATACACAAGCATACGTATTTCTTTTTTGTAACTCCTTCCTTTGTTTTTCGAATTTGCAACAAAAAAATTATACCTTTACAATTGTCACATCAAGACAAATACAGAGAACCCGGAATTGTCTGGCACCAAGCTGCAGGTCTCCTGAAACTCTTCAAAAAATGAAGAGACTGAAGAAGCAGCTACCTGCACAATCCTTGAGCGCAGTTCACCCGTGTGTTTATTTATTTATTTATTCTTTTATATCGAGGATAATGGAATGAGCAATCATATGCTTTTTTACATCCAGTCGCCGTGTGTATGCAGGTTTTTAAAAATGCCATCTGTTCCCACCGGCACTCGATGGCCTACTCTTACGAAAAGCGGAACATGATTTAATGTGTGTGCAAGATGTTCTGCATGCGTTTGCACACTGGGCTTCGGTTTTTAGTCTCATCCAAAAGACTTTTGAGGGGAATAGAGTCAGCACTGATGTTAACTCCAGAGGAAAAATCCCCTCAATAGGGAATCGAACTGGGTCGTCAAATTGCAAGCGCAATGTTCTGACCACTAGGCTATCCCGTCCCCCTGTGTGTGTGTGTGTGTGTGTGTGTGTGTGTGTGTGTGTGTGTGTGTGGTAGGAGGGGGTATCTATCTATCTGTCTGTGTGTACAGTGGCCATGTCCTCTGAGTGGGTTGTCCCCACCAGGCCTATATCAATATTTATTTTATTATTTATCTGCGAGTGTGTTTATTTATGTATTCTTTTACATATGTGTTGACTTATACACGCCATTGTAGATGCAAACAACGCAATTTTGAAGACAATAATCAAGCGCAGAGTCAGAGTTCCTTCTATCACGGTGCACAAAATCTTTGTAAATGGCGTCGTAAACAATTCCATTGTCACCCAAGCACTTGCGCGCCACCTATCTCAGTTACTCCCCCTGCCTTGCAATAAGCGCTCATTTATACCGCTTGCAAAAACAAATCAAAGCGCTTGCATTCTACCTATACAACACACAAGCAATCAATGACAATTAATAGTTTTAATTTGAATGTACACCTGCACGCACGCACGCGTGTGCACACACACACACACACACACATGCACGCGCGTGCACACACTTATAGAGGTTGGCAGTGTGAAGGGGATTTCAGATGGGGTATGATGTTGTTTCGTTTCGTTAACTCAAGGAGGAGGAAATAAAAAAAATTGTTCTTGTGTGCCTTTAAACAGAGACTTGTAGATTGGTTTGCTCAGGAATGGACTGGCACCATTAGAAAGAGTGAGGATATGATAATTCACTTTCACCTTCACCTGTCCCATAGTCCCGTGGACCATGGGGGCACAACTGAAGATTTTGCAACCAGCCTCCTCCACTCCCCACGGTCCTCCGCCCCACCCAATGCCTGTCCAACACTTCTTGGTCTGTGTGGACTCGCTCTCTGCTCTGGAGGCTATCGCTTGTAGGAACATAAACCACCCTAAGCTTCAGGAGTTCTACGAACTGCATACTTCCTTGAGACGGGACGGGTGTGATGTGGTTTTAGTGTGGATCCCGGGCACGTGGGCATTCGGGGCAACGAAACGGTTGACCGACTCTCCAGGTGTGCCACGGAGTAGGAGGTTTCCGGGTCCATGGTGCCGTTCACAGATCTGAAACCTAGAAGCGAACAATACGCGCACTTCCTCTGGCAGGAGGAATTGAACGCTCAGACAGACAACAAACTTTTTCAGATCCGTTCCACCCTGAAAGAGGTTTTCCCTCTGTGTGTCAAAAACTGAAGGGAAGCAACTGTGCTCACCAGGATACACACGGGTCATTCTCATATCACTCACGTTCATTTGCTGAAAGGTGAGGGAACCCCATGGTGAGTGACTTGTGAGTGTCGGGATGTTCAGTATACCAGGCACAAGCATTTTATCGCAGACTCCCTAAAGATCCTCTTTCCTGATGTTCCACCGGACACCATTTTTAACTTCCTGAGAGAATCGGGCTTCTTCTGTCTGATATGAGTGAAAATGGTATAGTTGGTCTCTAAGGACAAGGTTGTTTTAAGGAATCTGGTTTTGGTTTTATCTCATTAATTTTTTATGTGTGATCAATGTGGATTTTCCTGAGAAGCGGTGGCCGTCCTGGGCTGACCCTTATGCTTGACCAGGGCATCGATACAGGCAAGAACAGTTGAGTTGGTTTTAGACCCCGTTTTAATCTGTATATTATAGTTGCACAGTTTTAATATGAGTTTTAAAATGTGACGAGGTGACAGCCCAGTATGGCCAGAGTGGTAGGTGGGGCTCTAAGCAACATCATTGGATTGGATTGTTTGTGTTGCAAGTATTTCTCACAGAGTATTCTAAGATTGAAAACTTGTTTGGTTGTGCTCCGTCCTGCACTGAACCCTGCTTGCTCATCTTTGATGATCTCCTCAGCTTGGGGCTTTAGTCTGTTCAGGAGGATTCTTAGCACCACTTTGCTTGGATAACTGATGAGGCTGGTGGTATGGTAGTTCTGGCAGAGTTGTAAGTTGACTTCCTTCAGGAGAGTGATAATCAGGAGACCCCAAGGTGCTAGATGTCCTTCCACCAACCACCACCAGCAGCTACCCCATCCTAGGGGGAGAAGTTGAAAATGCAATAAAATCACTAAAAAGAGGGAAGTCAGCAGGAGTGGACAGCATTCCATCAGAACTGGTCCAGGCGGGAGGAGAGACCATGATAGAGGTGTTACTCACTCTCTGAAATAAGATCTGGGAGACAGGGGAGTGGCCAATGGCTTGGATACGATGGTTTTAGAAACTTAAAACTATTTTGAAAAAGAGCAGTATATTGTGAAATGGATACATATTGTTTCCGTGTTGCAATAACACAGGTAGATTCAATGCTTTACCACTGACCAATAATACACAGTGCTATAATTGTTCAAACGAAGTTCAGCAATGCCCTGTTTGTAAAGACCAAATAGAGAATGAAGAACACTTTTTTTTTCAATTGTCCCATTTATGAAGATAAGAAAAACAAGCTAGCTCCTTAAAGATTCCAAAAGACTTCCTTTCCACGTACATACTGATAGACATAATAAACAGAAGAAATAAAAAAAGTTTAGAAATTGATTTTAGTATTGATGAATACATCATTTCTAAAAATGTTGATTATAAGATTAGAAATACAGGCTCCTTAAAGGTTCCAAAAGACTTCCTTTCCACGTGCTACTCAAAGGTACAGTACACACTGATAGACACAATGTCAGGATTTTTTTTTCATGCAATAAACAGAAGAAATAAGAAAATTTTTAGAAATTGATTTTAGTATTGATGAATACTACATTTCTAACAATGTTGATTATAATGCATGTGAATTATTTTGTGATGAATATCTAAGATATGGCAGTAGCTTTGTAATTATTACTGTTACAGTATCTCACATACATATACGTTGATAACATTTTTGTCAGATGCCCACACTCTTCGCCTACCATTCTTGTATTGTGGCCAAAGGCCCATGTACAGTAAAAGTCTGAACTCTCTCTCTCTCTCTGCTAAAGTAATCCCCATCCACAAATCTGGTGACACTTCAGATCCCTCAAATTATATGCCAATCTCTATTATATCCTTCCTTTCAAAACCCCTGGAAAAACATATAAATAAACACTTAGTCCGTCATATAGACACTAACGACCTACTTCACCCTAATCAATCAGGATTCAGACAAAATCACTCATGTCATACTGCACTGACTAGTCTCATAGACAATTGGCTATCAAACATTATAGAAAACAAATTTTGTGGAGTATTATTTGTAGATTTCAAAAAAGCATTTGATACAAT
>JASPKP010008918.1:0-2500 GCA_030674155.1 Stramonita haemastoma
ACCACACACCAAACACAACACACACTCTCTCTCTCTCTCTCTCTCTCTCTCTCTCTCTCTCTCTCTCTCTCTCTCTCTCTCTCGGGCCGGTTGAAAAAAAAGTTTGTAAATGCTTACTCTGTAACCTTTGAAAAATAAAGATTCATTCATTCATTCATTCATCATTCATTCATTCATTCATTCATTCATTCTCTCTCTCTCTCTCTCTCTCTCTCTCTCTCTCTCTCTCTCTCTCTCTCTCCTCCTCTCTCTTCTCTCTCTCTCTCTCTCTCTCTCTCTCTCTCTCTCTCTCTCTCTCTCAGAGAGTGTTACCACATGTGACAACAAGATCGTCCAATCGAATGAAGATCATTACTATACACAGATCTTTTCGTTAAGCTGGCAAAGTTGATGACAAAATAGTTTAGGACAACGTCATGAAGGAGAACCATTATTGTCCTTCAATAAAATGCAATTCACACGGAAAGGATACGCGCTGCAGGAAACAGACTGTAGTGCCTTCTTGGGCAGATAGATGCCATGAAAGCCAAGCGGTTAAGGCAACAGAGTTCTGAGCCTAATGGTCTTGAAGATGAAGGTTTGAATCTAGGCGGATACTGCATACACACGGAGACTGGATGAAAAAAAAGCACATGAGTGCTTATTCCATTATCCTCGATATAGAAGAATGAAATAAATAAATAAAATTAAGTAAATAAAATTAATTATCATTATCTTCCAGGTCCCCTTATACGTGAAAACCCGCTCCAAGTCTTGCTTCCCTTGTGCGTGTATACTCGGCCTGAGGAAGTTGGGGTGTGTGTAAGTAAAAGTTCCCGTCATTTATGTCAAGCCTGTGGACGCAGAAAAATACCTAACATGCATCTCATGTTTGAACTGAGAGGATTTAAAACTCATTAGACGGGGTGAAGCGTTTATGGATAATTCTCCCAAGCAGTGATACATCCTTAGAGAGAAAAATGGAAACGAAGATGATTTTTTCATCATTATCATCACTATCAGCAGCAGCAGTATTATTGTCACCACTCGACATCATCGTCGTTGTTATCATCACTCTCATCGTCGTCGTGATAATCTTCTTCCTATTCCCCTTCACCATTGTCATCATCATCATCATACTCCTCCTCCATCTCATCTGTCATCATTATCATTCTGAAGCAAAAGCAATGAGTCCAACAACAAAGATCATATTCAAAGCAGCGGTAAGAAGTTGTGGCATATATTCAGTTTCCCATAAAAAAACCCAAAGTTTCCCATAAAAATAGATTAAGTTCGAAAAGAGTGCACATGTGATTTTGTAAGTAAATATAACTATACCTTCCCAGACTCTTTGTATGTGTAAGACAACGCAAGTTCCAGTAATGAATTTAATAAGTTAGGGTTGACCAATATTGATGGCCCCTTTTCTCTCCACGAAAACCATCACACAACAGATGACCAAATTTTGTAAGATATAAAATCTGAAGACTCTGACTATCGTAGTTGTAAAATTTCCTAACCTAGTAATACAAAATCAATAAACCTGAGACGGCATGAATCCAAATTTTCACAGGTAATTCCTTCCCTCACCTCCCGAAAAGTCCTAATCATTGACTATCAAACAAAAAGTCAAGCAAGACTTACTTCTTAGCAAAAAGCTTGTTAAGTGTTTAAGTTCAGAGTCATATAACATTTTCTAAATCCTTTTGAATAAACAACTCCAGACATCATGTTTCCTGATTGACAATTAACTGCTTGCAGGCAGAAGGAGAAGAAGAAGAAGAAGAAGAAGAAGAAGAAGAAGAAGAAGAAGAAGAAGAAGAAGAAGAAGAAGAAGAAGAACAACAACAACAACAACAACAACAACAACAACAACAACAACAACAAGAGGAACAAGAGGAACAAGAAGAAAAAGAACAAGAAACATTACTATTTTCTTTCAAGACATTCCCTTACTAACAAAGTCTTCTCTAAAAACATCAATACACACTATATAAACACAATTAAACATTCTCCCCCCCACCCCCCAAGACATGCAACCATTCAGGGAAAAAAAAGAGAAAAAAAACGTACTTCATAAAACTTCCCTTACCTCACAAAGATGGTTTTTTCCACATAACATATACTATAACTGCATTCTCTCCCCAAATAAATGTTGCAATCCGCTCAACGTACGCTTTCTTTCCTCCTCCTCCTCCTCCACAAAGTCGGAACTGAGGCCTGGCGAAAGAGAGAAACAATCTGAAGCCTTGCTGAAGAAGTTCAGCTTTCCGCCATAAAATTCTCCTGCTCCAAACGACCCTCATTGAATATTCAAGCGGCCTGCGAACTGTTCACTCACGCCGCAACCCGGGTGGACGACCTTGAATTGAAAAACCAGACGCCCTTCTGAATCGTCAAGTAGATCCATACCATGGCGGGAGCTTAGCTAGACTCACCGGAAACGGAAGAGAAAGTTCGATTCAGCAACACCACGCGATACAAGGAATCTAAAAAAAAGTTAAATCCACCAATCACCTTC
>JASPKP010008919.1:2500-10961 GCA_030674155.1 Stramonita haemastoma
CGCAAAGATTGATAAAGATGTAGACAACAGACTGGCAAAAGCAAACAGTGCTTTCGGCAGACTCTACCACCGTGTCTGGAAAAACAAACACCTGAAGAAAGACACCAAGATCAGTGTCTACAGAGCCGTGGTACTGACCACCCTCCTGTACGGCTCTGAGTAAAGGGTCACATACAGACACCACCTGCGAATTCTAGAATGCTTCCACCAACGCTGTCTCCGCTCCATCCTCGACATCCACTGGAGCGACTTCACCAAGAATGCTGAGGTGCTGGAGCAAGCAGGGATCACCAGCATTGAGGCTATGTTGCTGAAAACGCAGCTACGCTTGGCAGGGCATGTCTCTGGAATGGAGGACCATCGCCTACCGAAGATGGTTCTCTACGGTGAACTTTCCACCGGACACCGCTACAGAGGCGCACCAAAGAAGAGATTTAAAGACTCTCTGAAGAAATCTCTGTCAACCTGCCTCATAGACCATAACCAGTGGTCAGTCCTTGCTGCTGACCGGCAGGCCTGGCGACACACTGTGCATCAATCGGTCTCCTCCTTTGAGGACAATCGCAGAGCGGCCCTTGAGGAGAGGCGAATGAGGAGGAAAAACCGCGTCCCCCCTACATCAACCCCAGAATCGACTTTCCCCTGCAGCCGCTGCGGCCGGGTTTGTTTGTCACGCATTGGACTGAACAGCCACCGGCGAGCCTGCACCAGACGTGGACAGTGCCCTTAAATCTTCGTTCGTGAAGCCAAGCCATGATGATGATATATAAATGACCTTCCTCTTCACATCAAATCCAAATGTGAACTATTTGCTGATGACACAACCATACATACGAGTCATAACGACATTGACTCTTATGCAACCATATTACAAAAAAGCACTGATGATCTTGTCAAATGGTCAGAACTGAACCACATGACAATACACCCCCCAAAAAACAAAATGCATGTTTATCACCACCAGACAAAAGAGACAAAATGTATCTCACAAACTGTTTCTTATCCAGATCAATAAGGAAGCAATTGAACAAATCTCTCACCACAAAGTCCTAGGAGTAACAATCGACGAAAATCTCAGCTGGTTCTACCACATCTCTCACCTATTCAAGTCTTTATCCCAAAGAGTATACCAGTTGACTAAAATCAAACACTTTCTTGACTTTCACTCAAGAAAATAATTTTTTCAAGCTTATTTACAATCCTCAATAGATTATGCTTCAACCCTGTAGGATTCTGCCAGTGCAAATACTTTGAAACCATTATTAAGCCTGTACAAACGTTCTCTTAAACTCGTCCTTTTGAAGAAAACAACCTTGCTAGAAGTAGATTATACTCAGTTAAATATTCTTCCCCTACACCAAAGACTAAAATATAACAAAGGCATCATGATGTACAAGATAACGGCAGGAGTTATCCCCACATCCTTAAAAAATAAGAAGTTTCCTATGAATCATTCCAGAAATACTGTAAAGCCTGTTGTCCCCATCCCAAGAAGAGACCTGTTCAAATCTAGTTTACTGTACTCAGGCCCTATGCTGTGGAATTCTCTTCCCGATTCAGTTAAACAGCTCTAATCATTAACAACCTTCAAAAATCACCTTCTAATCCCCTTGATGCATCAAAAGTAACTAACCACACCTCATCCTGTTGGAAAATCTCTCTCTCTCTCTCTCTCTCTCTCTCTCTCTCTCTCTCTCTCTCTCTCTCTCTCTCTCTCTCTCTCTCTCTCTCTCTCTCTCTCTCTCTCTCTCTCTCTCTCTCTCTCTCTCTCTGTGATTCATAGGAAACTTCTTATCTCCATTGCGCTGGCAATTTGACGACCCGGGTTCGAGTCCGGTCGAGGAGATTTTTCTCCTGGAGTTAACATCAGTGCTGACTCCACTCTCCCCAAAAGTCTTTCGATGAGACTTTAAACCGAGGCCCCGTGTGCGAACGCACGCAGAACACCTTGCGCACACGTTAAATCCTGTTCCGCTTTTCGTAAAAGTAGGCCATCGTGTGCCGGTGGGAACAGATGACATTTACAAAACTGCATACACACGGGGACTGGATGAAAAAAAAAGCACAAGAGTGCTTATTCCATTATCCTCGATATAAAAGAATATAAAAGAATAAATCAAATCAATCTGAATGTGTCACCTATTGTCTAAAATTGTTTGCCTTCCATATTGACAAATGTTCTATTTATATTTTGTACTATGTTAATAATCATGTGTATTAAATGTAACATATATTGTGTAAACTCAATTAATGATTCATTTAAGTAAGCTGAATAACTATGTCCATCATGATTAGGATATGGTTATGAATGTGATCTTATGACCATAATCATAAGATTAAGGGAAGTGTTAGCATATATAAGGTACAAAATATGTGCCCTACAGGGATAGATTCCTCTTGTGTTTGGATACATGATTTTATCTCAAATTTAAGGCATATATTTCCTTTAGAATGAAGTTTATTGATGACATGCAGGCGAACCTGTGAGTGAGTGTGTGTGATTGTGTGTGTGATTGTGTGTGTGATTGTGTGTGTGTGTGTGTGTGTGTGTGTGTGTGTGTGTGTGTGTGTGTGTGTGTGTGTGTGTGTGTGTGTGTGTGTGTGTGTGTGTGTGTGTGTTGTGTGAGTATGTGTGTGCGTGTGTCAAAGTCAAAGTCAAACTTTTATTTCCAGATGGTACATTGAGTAAGCAGTCCAATTGCTTTTTTTCATCAAGCCATCCATCTAAAAAAAAGAAAAAAAAAAAAGAATGAATAATCATATTTGAACAAGGAAAAACTTAAAGAAGATATGTGGTACAAATGAAAAGATTAAAAATGAACTTGAAAAATATGCACACCAAAAGAAGAAACTTCACACACACACACACACACACACACACACACACACCACACACACACACACACACACACACACACACACACACACACATATATATATATATATATATATATATATATATATATATATATATATATATATATATATATATATAATATATATATATATATATATATATATATATATATATACCACACGCACACAAGGAAAATAATGCATGGTTCCTTAAAAATCGTTTTACACACACACATACAAACCTATATCAATTCCCTCCTCCAAAACAAGTACGGTGCATACAAAGAAAAACAATACATTACAAAGCAATGGATTCGAAGCAGAAAGGAAAGACAATCACATTAATTTCCTTCCTTTTTCTCAGTCCTTCACATCCAAACACTTGTGTTTATAGATTTACACAAAAACATGTCAGCGTTCTATCAAATAAGTGCATTCAGGTACATAAAAAAATCGCAACTAACTTGAGCACCAGCTCATCAATTGTAAAATTAAAAAATCAATCAATATTTTTTTTAATTAAAAAAATAAAAGAAAAATAATAATAAAAAATAAAATATACATATAACAAACAAACAAACAAACAAACCAAAAAATAATTAAAAAAAAAAGTGTGAGTATGTGTGTGTGTGTGTGTGTGTGTGTGTGTGTGTGTGTGTGTGTGTGTGTGTGTGTGTGTGTGTGTGTGTGTGTGTGTGTGTGTGTGTGTGTGTGTGTGTGTGTGAGGGTTTTTTTGTTTTTGTTTTTTGTTTTGTTTTGTTTTGTGTTCTTTTTTTGCTTTTTGTTGTTGTTTTTTTTGCTTTTTTTCTCCACTTTTATCAAAATGTTATGTCTTATATAAATTATTTTGATGATAGATGATGGTGGATTGATGTTTGAAGTCATTTTACCTATCATATTATCATGTTTACTCTTTAATTATTGCGCTTTTTTATTATTAAAATCAAAATCATCATTGATTCTTCTTATTTTCGTTTCTGAATGAGTGCCTTTTTATATCATTACCTTATTATTGTATCTCTGTCTTATTTCTTACCTGTTGTTTGGTATTTGGATCATTATAAATGTTGTTGTTTAATTGAGGTTATCTTTTGATCTTGATGTTATCCCTGAAAAGGGCGGGGACTGGATTTAAAAAAGCACACGAGTGCTTATCTATTATCCTCGAATAAAAGAATTTGCCTTGCCTTGCCTTGCCTTGCCTTGCCTCTCTCTCTCTCTCTCTCTCTCTGTCTCTCTCTCTCTCTGTCTGTCTCTCTCTCTTCATATTTGTCCTAATTAATAATCACGTGTGTGTCGAATGTAATGGATTCTGTGTAAACTTTTCATTAATAATCTTTTCAAGAAAGCTCAATATCTATGTCCATTATGATTACCTTGTGTTCCGTTACATGAATAATCTAAAATCCAGGCACATAATTATTTCCTTTAAAATGAAATTTATTGATGACATGCGCACGAACCTGCGCGCGCGCGTGTGGGTATCTGTGTGTGTATCTGTGTGTGTATCTGTTTGCTTGGTTTTTGTTGTTGCTGTTGTTTTGTTTGGAACTTTGTTTTTGTTTTTGTTTGTTGTTGCTGTTGTTTTGTTTGGAACTTTGTTTTTGTTTTTATCTTTTTTTCGTCTCCCCTCTTATGAAAATGTCATGATTTACATCATTTATTTTGTTGATATATTATTGTGTATCAATTCTTATGATGTTTGTTCCTGTTTTTTCTGTTTTTAATTTGTTTGCTTGTTTTGGGGATGGCTTTTTTTTATACATAAAGTATGAATGTGGAATGGATGATATTGTAACCTGATATAATTGCTTGGCTTTTATGATTCTCATTTTTTCCCCCATAACTCTAAAAAAACAAAAACAAACAACAAAAAACCCTCATGTGCATATGTGCGAGCGGTTATATGCTTGTGTAAGTGTGTGTGTGAGTGTGTGTGTGAGTGTGAGTGAGTGTGTGTGTGTGTGTGTGTGTGTGTGTGTGTGTGGTGTATGTGTATATGTGTGTGTTAGTGTGTGTATGTGTGTGTGTTTGATATGTATGTGCATGTGCGTGCGTTCGTGCGTGAGTGAGTGAGTTACATGCATGTGTGTGTGTATGTGTGTCTGTGTGTGTATATGCGAGCGCATGTGTGTGTGTGTGTGTGTGTGGTGTGTGTGTGTGTGTGTGTGTGTGTGTGTGTGTGTGTGTGTAAGTGTGTGTGTGTGTGTGTGTGTGTGTGTGTGTGTGTGTGTGTGTGTGTGTGGTGTGTGTGTGTGTGTGTGTGTGTGTAACCTAATTGAAAGAGTGAATCTTACAATTTATTATCATTATTATTTTCATTATTGTTGTTATTATTATTGCTATTATTATCATTACATTTTTAAAAATTCATTTTGTTGTTGTTGTTGTTGCTTTAGTGAGTTATAACAATGTTGTACCTAAATATATTTTGAATAAGGTTTTCTTGGTTGTACTTGCTGTTGGCTTGCTGGGCTTTTTGTTAAAAAAAAAGTTTTAGCGTCTCTGTTTTTTAAGTGGTTTGTTTTTGTGGTTTTTTGGGTTTTTTTGGGGGGGTGGGGGTATTTATTTTTATTATTTTTTAATTCATCTTTTATTTTTTTTTATTACTTTTTTTGTTACCTTGTTTGATTTTTGTATCTTTTGGTTTTGTTTGTTTGTTTGGATTTTTGTTGTTGTTTCTTTGGTTGGTTGGTTTTTTTTTTTTTTTTTTTTGATTGATAGATACATATACATATATATACCGGTATGAGGTATGAGGCAAAGTTTAATATCTATCAATACAATTTGATACCGCATCTACCGGTTAATATTAGTCAGCAAAAGAATGCTGCACTTGAGACGAAATATCCCTATGTAGAAGCGAAAATACAATGTTCACTTGTCTTCATCACGTCGTTTTTCCAAATCAGCACTTAGCCTAGATTTCATGTAGGCCCCAGCATGAGGCACATCGGGCGTTGTCTTTGTAATCTTGTATCTATTTCCTAGCACCCGGGTCCAAACAAAGCGTCACCTCTGCCCTCGGAAGTTTGCTTCAGCTTCAAACTCTTGCTCTAAATGAATATTTACCTCCCTGGAAAACTTTGTTGTCTGCTAGTCCTTGTTCATAATATCCACGCACATCGGACGTATTCAAACCTTTCTTTATCTTTCAGAACAAAAATGTATCTTTAGTTTATCATCCTTCTTAATGAGAATACTTTAGATAAACAAGCTTTCACTTTCAAGGATTTTCAAGGAGGAATTCATCACAGGTTGTCTCCTTGATCATTTTCAACAGGACTCAAGGTCTTGGATCTAATATTCTTTTTTTAAAATCCAAAATCGCAAAAACGGAATTCCGCGAAAACGAAAGAAGTGGATGTGTGGTGTAGATGGTAACGCGCCTTGCCTAGAAAGCAAAAAGTCCGGGTCGGAGTATGTGGTGGTTCGTACCCCGTTTGGACCCAAATTTTTTCCCCCATTCATTAGACCCTGAGTGGTGGTCTGGGCACTAGTCTTTCGGATGAGACGATAAACCGAGGTCCCGTGTGTGACACATCACTATTTAACGCACGTAAAAGAACCCACGGCAACAAGGGGCTGACCCTGGCAAAATTCTATAGAAAAAAGCCACTCTGATAGGGAAACAAATACAGTTGCATGCCGGAAAAAGAAAATAAAAGGTAGGCGCTGCACGTGTGGCGACGCGCTGTCCCTGGGGAGAGCAGCCCGAATTTCACGCAGAAAAATCTGCTGTGATATAAAGTTGTACAATTTTTTTTAAAAAATTACAAAATCACCCATGATGTAAACACACACACACACACACACACACACACACACACACACACACACACACACACACACACACACACACACACGCATACACAAAGCTGTCAGGATCTAATATCAGATCACTACATCAGCAGACGGGTACTACTAGATAAGATATATTAATACATATTTATGACTGTATAAACTTGGGTAATACCTCATTTATAATAATAACATCAGTGACACCGCCATCTCCCCACCTCATGCACACATTATACTGATTTCATTTGCAACTGAAAAAAAGAAAAAGCCTTCTTAGCTTTCCTGTCATTCCTTGAATGGATGGTGGTCTAGAGGTAACAGGCCTGCCAAAGAATGTGAAAAGTCCGGGTCGGAAGTGTGCGGTGGTTTGACCCCCGTTTAGGCCCTAAACTTCCCCCCCCCCATCCATTAGACCATGAATGGTGGTCTGGGTGCTAGTCTTTCAGATGAGTCGATGAACCGAGGTCCTGTGTCTTAAAAAAATATTTAGCTCACGTAAAAGAATCCACGGCAACAAAGAGTTGTCCCTGGCAAAATTTAATAGAAAACAGCCACTCTGGTCGGGAAGCCAATACTGCTGCAGACGGGAAAGAAAAAAATGGGTGGCACTGCTCTCGTGGTGACGCGATCTCCCCAGGGAGAGCAGCCCGAGCTTCTCACAGAGAAATGTGCCGTGACTTAAAGTGGTGTGAAAGTGTAAAAAGGATAACAATAAAGCCCAACATTAAACACGTTCAAGTGAAACAGAAAAGGATGAGGCGTAAAGGAAAGATCACTATACAAGTTTACCAATCGTCTTCTAAACCACTTTATGTCATAGCAGATGTCTTTGAGTGAAAATCGGGCTGCTCTCCCCGGAAGAGCGCGTCGCCACAAGTACAGTGCCTACCCATTATTTATTTTCTTTTTCTTGTCTGCAGGTGTATTTGTTTACCCTATCAGTGGCTTTTTTGCCAGGGACAAGCCTCTTGTTGCCGTGGGTTCTTTCACGTGCGCTAAATAATGATGTGTAACACACCGGACCTCGGTTTATTGTCTCATCCGAAAGACCACCACTCATGATCTAATGGATAGAGGAAAAGTTTTGGGCCCAAACAGGATTCGAACCACCGCACACTTTCACCCGGACTTTTCGCTTTCTAGGCCAGGCACACTACATCTAGACAACCGAAACACTTAAGAATTTATGAAATAATTATACTTTGAGATGCATTTGAAACTGATCATTGTTTTTGGTAAGTTTCAAAGTTTTGGAAGCCTATCCTGAATACAAGAAGCTCGATTTGTATAGTTTGTTTCTGGGTCCTGTAAATATTAGCAAGTGGTTGTGTCTTTTCTTGTTATTTTGTTTTAAACATTTGATTATCTAGGGATGTGCAATAACTAGGCTTTGATCTGCATTAACGTGAATTAGCTTCTTTTCTATCCTAAATTGTTCATTGGCACTATGGGTTAAGATAGTTTCTGAAGTGTATCTCTGATTCAGTATCTTATTTTACCTAAGGAAGTTTATTTCTTTCTTATATAGGGAACATATTTGTCCTACACTTAAAGAGAATGTATGAACCCAATGTACTGTGTGTGTGTGCGTGCGTGCATGCATGCGAGCAAAGTGTGGGCTACCTCCTTTTAGATCTACCAGCGTGGCCGATAAAGCAGCACGGGTTTGTTCTGAAATTCAAATTGGGAGGGGGGGAGGGGGGGGGGGGCAGCCCACGCTTATTTTCAAACAAGGTGCTGCCTTGTTGTGATTGGTGGCTGAATTTAGGACACTGACGACAGGAGTTGGGAATGTGACCCAATT
>JASPKP010008920.1:0-10958 GCA_030674155.1 Stramonita haemastoma
CCCGCAAGCAGGGGGCATCATGCTTGGCTGTAATGATGAAACAGCAGGAAAAATTCCAAGCTAAGAAACCAGTATGTCTTGAGACATTCATACATATTTTCTGTACCGATTAACTCATAGTAAACTAATACACTGACAATAATTTTTTTTAACTGATATGTGTTGAATACTTTTTTTTAATTATTAGAATATATCAACTATTTTTTTTAAAATTATTCTGTTTAAACAAACGTGTTCACCGAAAAAAAACAACATGAATGCAATTTGGTGAATCTTCCTTGTTCTAAAGTTGCGTTCCAGTTTGAAAATGATACTAAACATACGATTAGAAAAACCCTTTGATATATGTGCATATATATATATATATATATATATATAATATATATATATATATATATATATATTATTATAGCAACAAAATCAGTTACAAAAATATGACTTACAGTAATAAAATATCTCTCATTATGAAAACTTAACACAAATATATTGTAAAGCTCCGCACAACCTCAGGCTGAGAGAGAGAGAGAGAGAGAGAGAGAGAGAGAGAGAGAGGAGAGAGAGAGAGAGAGAGCGAGAGAGAGAGAGAGAGAGAGAGAGAGAGAGACAGACAGACAGACAGACAGACAGACAGACAGACAGACAGACAGACAGACAGACAGACAGACACACACACACACACACACACACACACACACACACACACACACACACACACACACACACACACACACAGACAGCCAGACAGACAGACAGAGAGGAGGGGGAGGGGCACAGAAACTTAATCCCAACACTCGACAAACTTTGACAGGGTCATATATGTATATATATATATATAAAATATATATATATATATATATATATATATATATATATATATATATATATATATATATATATATATAACTCTGTTCATAACCGTCTCCTGTAATTACTTACCATCCCCTACATTGAACCCAACACGCTCTTCCCCACACCCTCCTCCCACCATTCAATTCATGACAACACGATGTCCACTGAGCAATGGCTCCATTGTCTATATATGTAGAGAGACACAGAAGAGAGAGAGAGAGAGAGAGAGAGAGAGAGAGAAGAGAGAGAGAGAGAGAGAGAGAGAGAGAGAGAGAGAGAGAGACAGACAGACAGACAGACAGACAGACAGACAGACAGACAGACAGACAACCAGACAGACAGCCAGACAGACAGTCAGACAGACAGACAGAAATACAGACAGAATCCAGAGAGAGAGAGAGAGAGAGAGAGAGAGAGAGAGAGAGAGAGAGAGAGAGAGAGAGACAGACAGACAGACAGACAGACAGACAGACAGACAACCAGACAGACAGCCAGACAGACAGTCAGACAGACAGACAGAAATACAGACAGAATCACCAGTGTCTCGCCCAAACTTCAGACACCAAGCTAACGCCGTTGACAGGAATGGTCAGAGGATGGCCAAACCTACGACACCACTTTGCCCTCTCCTCCCATCCTTTGGGATCAACACCATTTCCCCAGCCCCTCCTTTTTAGGGGCAGGGCGAGGAGAGAAAAAAGACCTATGAGACAATGGCCAGATAATTCAATGGCGCTGCAAAATTGCTCTCAGGCGCTGCTTTCATAGATGTCCATCATATCCTAGGAATCCCCATCATATAGTTTGATGAAGTAGTATCCAGACAAATCACTGTTTTTCGTTTGGCGAAAAAGGTCATTCTTTTTACTGGATTTTTTTTTATTACAATATTGTTTGGAAAGGGACAGAGAGAAGAAAAGGGATGGGCGCACAGAGGGCTGTAAAGACATCAGAGGTGTCATTGTTGGGGACAACAAATGGTCATTGGGTGGTGCCTCTCTGCCCCGCCCTGACCCGGGGAAGGAGAGATCCCTGGAGTGTGGCCTGTTTGCCGTGGTCCTGGGTTTCAGACAGTGAGGGGTGGTGGCTTCTTCAATCTAACGTCTTGCTGTTGACGAAGCGTCTATTTGATATCGTCTATGGTCCTGTGTGTGTTCCTTCTTTATGTCTGTTGTGATGGTCTGTCACTGTGTCTAGCAGCTCTTTAACTATCTGATTCTGTCTGTATTTCTGTCTGTCTGACTGTCTGTCTGTCTGTCTGTCTCTATCTATCTCTCTCTCTACATATATATAGAGAGAGAGATAGATAGATAGGTAGATAGATAGATAGATAGATAGATAGATAGATAGATAGATAGATAGATAGATAGATAGATAGATAGATAGATAGATAGATAGATAGATAGATAGATAGATAGATTAGATCTAAATGTCTTGTCTATTTTAGTCTCCCTATCTTTCTCCCTATCTCTTTCTTTGGGACTCTTAAATACGTGCAAATAAGCAAGTACGTACCTACGCCCACACTCAAACACACACTAATGATACACTTTTACTTGATCTTTAATTCTGCGTCTTTTTGTGTAATATCACTTAATTTTAAAGGATATTTACGTAAAGAACAAAAAGAACACACACACATACCCCCACACATGCTCACAGACACCCCACACGCGTGCGCACACACACAAACACACACACACTCACGCACACACACGCAACTCACACACATACACATACACACACGCACCCCACAGCACACACATGCACACCACACACACATACAGAGAAGTCCATTTATTTTATTTATCACATCATCGCCACTTATCTGTAGCTATGTTTGTTACAAGAAGCCCTTTCAGCATCAAACTCATTAAAAAACAGAAGTACTCATTGATTCAGTCAAGGATTATTCTAAGAGGGCTCAACATATCTCATCACTTTGCCCAATTCATAATTACATAGATGACTTACTGTTAGAGTGTAATATTGACATTTCTTCAATACCAATTGTACCAATTGTTCCTAAGATACCACAGTGGGAGCATAAAGAGGCCTAAATTTGATATGGATTATACCATTCTCAAAAAAGATGACAATATTGATATGTTGACTTCTGATGTAAAACAACATCTTGATCCAAATTATCAAATTCATCTAAAAGTGTTTTCAGATGGTTCCGTTTATGACTTAAATGCAGGATCAGGTTTCGTTATTCCTGCTCTGAAGGTACAAAAATCATTCTGTTTAGGGAAGGGTTTCTCCATATTCAGCGCCGAGCTCTATTCCATACTTATGGCTCTGATTACTATAAATAACAGTAATTTTACATTTTTTCACATCTCTTTTTGTGTTGACTCAAAGTCTGTACTGTATAGCTTACAAGCTTGGAGCTCAAAAGTAAGGACATATTTATTATTTGAAATAAAATATTTCATACATTGTATCATACAAAAGCCATCGGATTATATTTTTGCTTGGTTCCTTCACACTGTGGAAATATAATTATTGGAATGAAATAGCAGATAATCTTGCAAAAAAAGGTGCAAAAAGAGACTGCCGAGTTCATAACTTCAATATGATTGTCGTGAAATTAATTCATTATTAGAAAATCATGTACGTAAGAATAACTTTCACGGGAAATTTGAAGTAACTTTGCTATCCAAGACATATTACTAACATCATTTATAAGTTGCGATTAAATTCCTGGAAGACCAAATATTCTCGAAATGTAACTTGCTCCTGTTCTGTTCTCCTGTTCTTGTGAACATATTTTTTCAATGTTTACTTCTAAATTCAGTTTATAAAGAAAATAACATTAAAATTCAAAGGGAACCATTGAATGTAGTTTCGCGAAAACTGTTGATTACTGATGTTGCTAGGATTATTTCCAAGTCTTCTGTAAATATTTTATGGTAGGGTTTTTGTTTGTTTTGTTTTTTTTTGTTTTTTTTTGTTTAGTCTAAAATCACCAAGTGTGAATAGACTTTAAATTAAACTACAAACAACACACACAGAGAGCCCTACACACACCACACCCCTACACACTCCCACCCCTACACACACACACACACACACACACACACACACACACACACACACACACACACACACACACACACAACCACACACACACACACACACACACACACACACACACACACACACACACACACACACACCACACACACACACACACACACAAAACACACACACACTTACACACACACCCCCACCCCTACACCCCCCCCCCCACACACAACACACACACATACACACACACACAAAACACACACACGCACGTACACACACACACACAATCCACTCCCCCCCACCCACTCACACACACTGACGTGGGCGGGCAAAACAGTTTTGAAAAGCCCTACAGCCCAAAGACCGGGAGGAAGACCTAAAGACACAATGCTGCAGATCGTTTAACATTTCCGCCACAGACCCAGCAGGAAGGAAAAGCGATAGACATCCTCTGACAATGGTGGAGTACCCCATTGTTGGCAGCACACACACACACACACACACGCGCGCGCGCGGCGCGCGCGCGCACACACACACACACACCTACACACACACGCACACACGCGGGCACACACACCCCACAACACACGCACACACACACACACATACACATACACAAACACACACACGCACGCACACACAACACACACACACACACACACACACACACACACACACACACACACACACACACACACACACACACACACACACACACACACAACGGAACTAGAAGCTCTGAAGTTGTGGAATCATCTGAAATCGCTAATCACCTTCCGACCCATAGCTTTGAAAAGGTCAGCGTGTCAGTGTCACGGGTTTTGTACAAGGGCAGACAACAGGCAGGCAGGCAGGCAGGCAGGCAGGCAGGCAGGCAGGCAGGCAGACAGGCAGGCAGGCAGGTAGGCAGGTAGGCAGGCACACAGGCAGGCACACAGACAGGCAAGGCAGGCAGGCACGCAGGCAGGCACACGTGGTTCTTAATGATTTTTAATATAAAATGGATACAGCAATTAAATGTCCAAATATCTTTGCGCAAAGATGGAGCTTGTTTGAAGGAAACAAACATGAAGCTAAATTGCTTCAGGCTATTTCTTTGTAAGTGTGCTGACCAGATATAAAATCTGCCAAAGGATTTTTAATCGTTCAAAAACATAATTAGTTTTGATAGCAACAGAAAAAATTATTATTTTGGATCTTTTGGATAAAAAGATCTAAAGAAAAATCTTTCTTCGTAGATGCAATTTCATCGTGATTAGATTAGAACTTGTTATAATTCAGATTTATTGTGAATTTCATAAACTCATCTTAGCAACTGAAGCAAATAAGTAATTGGAAGACAATCTGTGTGAAATTGTCTTCGCATTATTACAAATCTGATCATCTTTCCTTTTGTGCAGAATGGGGTAGTCTCTATAATTCATCATTGTGGATTTTGCTGTACTTAAGCTGCCATTCCCTAATCTTTGTTTTCTCTTAAGAATTAAGAGTGCTATGCTTAAAATCTGCTCGAAGAATCTGTTGTAAGGTTTATATACGTAGAATGAAGTGAACTTTTTTTCTGTTTGGGGTCATGTTTTTGGCTTCGATAAACAACGCAAAAGAACATTCGTTGTACTGAGGAAAACTTTGTACACATACGCATGCACAGACACACACACACCCCCACCACACAAAACACACACACACACACACACACCACACACACACACACACACAAAACACACACAACTCACACAACACACAAACACAAACACAAACACAAACATAACCACACAGTGATGAATCTACCTTATTCCTAGATAAAGTTTTAACATTTTTAGTTTGAGGCATACAAACGTGGCTTTTACTGACTGAGGCCCAACAGTACAGCTAATCTTTCAGACACGGCTGCTCTGGGGCCTTTTCAAAGCGTAGCGTTCTCAGAGTTCCTCGACTAAAGCACGAAGATGTGCAAGCTAGATGTTGGTATTTTTTTCCTGTGGTTTATACTTACAAGACATATATCCTACCTGTTTGCCCTTTTTGTGGGAGAAAAAACAGAGAGAGAGAAAGAGAGAGAGAGAGAGAGAGAGGAGAGAGAGAGAAGAGAGGAGAGAGAGAGAAGAGAGACAGACAGACAGAACAGACAGACAGACAGACAGACAAGACAGACAGACAGACAGACAGACAGACAGACAGACAGAGAAAGAGAAAGAGAAAGAGAGAGAAAAGAGAACAGACAGACACGAGAGAAGACAGACAGACAGACAGACAGACAGACAGACAGACAGACAGACGGGACAGACAGACAGAACTCGAACTCAAGTATTTTTAAGAGGGTAAATGGATAGATAGATAGATAGATAGATAGATAGATAGATAGATAGATAGATAGAAAGACAGAAACAGACAGACAGACAGACAGACACAGACAGACAGACAGACAGACAGACAGACAGATAGATAGATAGATAGATAGATAGATAGATAGATAGATAGATAGATAGATAGATAGATAGATAGATAATAGATAGATAGATAGATAGCCACATTCAGAGACACAGAGAACAAATAGAGAAAGAGAGAGAGAGAGAAGAGGGGGGTGGGGGGAGAGTGAGAGCGGAAGAAGAAAGAGAGAGGGGACAGAGACCGAGAGAGAGACAGACACACACAGAGAAAAACAGAGAGACAGAGAGTGAGAGAAGACAGACAGACAGAGAGATAGAGAAAAGAGACAAATAGAAGAGGGAAAGAACGAACAAATGAAAGATAGAAAAAAAGATAGAAAGAAAGAAAAAAGAAAGATAGAATGAATAAATGAGAGAACAAAAGAAAAAAATGAAAGAAAAAAAACAAAGAAAAGAAAGAAAGAAAACAACCAAAAAAACTAGACAGAAAAAAAAGAGAGTAAAAAAGAAAGAAAAAAAAAAAGATAAAAGAAAAGAAAAACACACAAAGAGACAGACAGACAGACAAACGAGAGACAGACAGACAGGCGCACAGATAGACAGACTGGAGGGAAAATTCGACCAGACAGATAGATGGTCCAGATTGGAAGGAAAGAACTAAACTAGATATTAGGAAATTAAAAGAGAAGACGAAAAAACGGAGGAATAGACAAACTGACAGACAGGACACTGAAAATAAAAGAAACATGGAGAGGCAGACAGGCAAAAATGAAAAATAAAATGAAAAAAAAACAAACGAAAAAGGAAGAAGATGAAAGATTAAAAAAAAGAAAAAAGAACAGACGAAATGGGAATAAAGATGGGAAGGACAGAAGAAAAGAAAAGACAGAAGAAAAAGAAAGAACGACAGAGAGAGAAAGAAAAAGAAAGAAAGAAAGAAAGAGAAGAAAGAAAAGAAAGAAAGAAAGAAAGAAAGAAAGAAAAAAAGAAAACAAGAAAGAAAAAAAGAAAAAACAATGAAAGGAAGAAAAAGAAATAAAAGAAAGGAACAAAGAAAAAAGACAGAAAGTAAAAATAGAAAGAAAGAAAGAAAAAAAGAAAAAAATGTTATGATCGAAAGAAAGAAAGACAGAGAAATAAAGAAAGAAAGAAAGAAAAAAACAAACAAACAAACAAACAAAAAGAATTAAAGAAAGACAGATGAAAAAAGAAAGAAAAAAGGAAAACAAAAGAAAAGAAATGGATAACAAGAAGGGGAGAAAAGAAAAAGAAATAAAAACAGTAAGTGAATACGATTAATTTCAACTAACTCGATTTTATGTTGTACTTAAAGTCTTTTATGATGTAGAAATGTTGGACTTGGCTGGTTTTATAAGAAGCATGATAAATGAATGAAGAAGAAAATCTGATCTTGTTTTGTACGGCATTTTTTGGTCTCAGTCACCCCTTTATTTGTGTTTATGAAATATGCATGAATGCGTGTACATTTTTTATGTAGCCATTGTCTGAACAAATTTTGTGATAAATTATAATTAAAGAGGCCCTTTTTGTTTGTTTTTGTTTGTTTGTTTGTTTTGCTTTTGCCTTTTCCCACCCTTGTACCTTGAAATGTATTATGGCCAAAGGCCGATGTGAATTAAAAAAAGTTTCAATGTTCATATATTATGTGCTTTGGCTTTATGATTTTTTCAAAGGAATTTGAACATGATAATTATGATGTATTTTCGAGATTTTGCCCATTGCGGGACACTTGTCAACTTTCCCTCACCAACCATATGTATTGTGGCCCAAGGCCGATGTACATTAAATTTCTGAGTTCTGAGTTCTGAGTTCTGAGATTCTCTCTCTCTCTCTCTCTTCTCTCTCTCTCTCTCTCTCTTCTCTCTCTCTCTCTCTCTCTCTCCCTCTCTCTCTCTCTCTCTCCCCTCTCTTCCCCCTCTCTTCTCTCTCTCTCTCTCTCTCTCTCTTATCCCAATATCCCCATTAAGGTGCTTATCCCATTATCCTCGATAAAAAGAATAAATCAAATCAATCAAATCAAATCAAATCAAATCAAATCTCTCTCCCCCCCTCCTCTCTCTCTCCCCCCTCCCCCTCTCTCTCTCTCTCTCCCCTTCTTTTCTCTTTTCCCCCCTCTCTCCCCCTCTCTCTCCCCTTTTCTCTCTTTTTACACACATACCCCCCAAAATACAAACATACTTTAAAATAAACCCCAAAAATACTTTTCTACTACTTTTCATACTTACTTTTCGTACTACAAAAAATCAAAATTACAAACAAAAATACTTTAATACAAACATACTTAAAAACATACATACATACTTACAAAAAATCCCCTAAATAAATGCATAAACCCCCGTTTTGGGGCGCACACAACACACACCCCCCCACATACACCATAAATACACACACAAGCGCGCGTGTGCGATTTTGGGGGAAAAACACAAAAAAGGGGACGCACCACACCCCTAAAAAAACCCCTTAAAACCCACGGGGCGCGCACAAAAAATACCTACACGTGTACATTTTTTTGTTTTGCCAGTGCCCCAAAAAAACCCCCGGAAAAAATTTTTACTTAAGAGGGGGGGACAGGACAGCCAAAAGGGTGGGAAAAATTTGGGGGCTCGCATTTTTATAAAACCCGGGGGGCGTTTCCCCCTTTTTCGGGGGGATTTTTTTTTCCCCCCGGATTTAAACCCCTAAAAGGGCAGGGGGTGACTCCCCCTTCCCCCCCCAAAAATTTCCTTTGGATGAACAAAAAACCCAAAGGGCCCGGGGTGTGAACGCACGCGAACACCCCTTGCCCCCTTTAAAAAGGGAAAAACCCCTTTTTAAAAATTTTCCCCCTTTTTTTGTAAGAGTAGGCCGTTTTTTGCCGGGGGGAAACAGATAAGATTTCCCAAAACGCATCCACACAGGGATGGATGAAAAAAAAACACATGTGTGTTTTTTAAGGGGCATCTTCGATATAAAAGAATAAGAATTAAATCAAAAATTTTTTTTTTAAGTTTTAAAAAACAAAAAACACCCCCCGCGCGCGGGGCCCCCCAAAAAACAAAACACACACACTTACACCCCCAACACAAACCACCCACACAAAAAAAACCCCCCCCACACAAACCCCCCCACACCCCCCACACACCCCCCAAAACCCCCCACAACACACACAACACACAAACACACACACAAAATCCAACACACACACCAAAAAAAATTTTTTTGGGGGGGTTTTTTGTCGGTAGGGGTTTTTTTTTTCCCCTTTTTTTTGTTGTTGTTGTTTTGGGGTTTTTTTTTTTTTTCTTTTTTCTCAAACCCCCTAAAGGGGTAAAGCGATTTTTTAGCGAGTTGTCCCCCTTTAAAAAAAGACTGCGGAGGAAGAAGTGGGTTCCCCTTCTGCATTGTTTTTCCTCCCGTTTTTTGGGGGCCCCAAAAGGGAACATAGAAAAACCTTCGGGGAAAAACCCCCTACAAAGGGGCCCTGTCTCGTAAAATCAAAACTTTTTTCCAAACCCAGGGCCCGAAAGGAAAAATGTTTTTTGTTTAGATGTTTTTCCCCTTTTCCCCCATTATTATTTCAAAAGGGGGGTTTTGGGGGTGTAGTGTGTAGGTGTAGTGTGTAGTGGGGTGTGTGTGTGTGTTTTTTGAAAGGGGCCGTGGGCTTGGGGTGGGATGACATAAAACCCCCCATAAAATACATACATACATACATACTTTCATACATTCCCTACATACTACATACAAACATACATACATACATACAAACATACATACATACATACATACAAACATGCCCTGCAAAGCATGCATGCAGGGAAAGCATGCATACATAAACATTCATACATACATACATACATACATACATACAAAAAAAAATAAAATACAAACATAATACAAACAAAAAATACAAAACATCCCTACCCTAAAATACATACAACAACATACAAACATTCCTGAAGCAAATTTCCCCGGGTTTTTTTTCCCTACAAAGACCCCTTTGTCATTTTTGGGGGGTTGGTGTTTCTGAATCAAAAAACGGAAGTATATTTCTGTATTTCTTTTAAACAAACTTCCCACTCATATCTAAAGTCCAAAAAAAGCCGGAAAACGGGGGACAAAATTTTTTTATGAAAAAGTTTTTGTTTAAACATCTTGAAAATTTTTCCTGTTTTTGCAAAAGTAAAATACTTTTACTCCCCCCCTTTTGGGGGTACGGGGGGCTTTCATAAAAGAAAGTGCCCACATTCTTTCAAATGTTTGGGTAAGGAAAAAAATTTTTCCTCCTTTTGCCTCCCCCCTTTAAATTTTTTTTTTTTCCCTTTTTTCTTTTTTTTTTTTTCCCCCGGGGGCCGGGGGGCCTTCTTGTCCATTTTCTGCCCAAAATTTTTCAAAACCCCCTCCCTATTTTCCCCAAAAAACTTAAAAAGGAGAAAAAAATTTCCCCACCCCCTGGTTTTTCCCTGGTTTGGAAAGTCACTTTCAAAACCCCAAACCCCAAGACACAAAAATTTCAAACCAAAGATTTTTCCCTTCCGTTTTCATCCCTAAAAGTCCCCGTTAAAAAATTTTTAAAAATTTTAAATTTAAAAATTATAATTTTATAAAAAAATTTTTGTGTTGTTTGGTGTTTTTTTTTTTTTTGTTTGTTTTTTTTTTTTTTTTTGTTCCATCCGCCTTATTCCCTTTTTT